>JAPYYQ010000191.1:0-107183 GCA_030522585.1 Anagyrus pseudococci | reverse complement strand
TTTATATGATTATTTGTAGCATTTTATATTATATTTGTCGCTGTCCGAATATAGGTTCCAGATCTTAAAGTATCCGGACATAGGGTACTTTACCTTAACAGCTTCATCAGTCGAAATCGATTGTATCGAAAGCATAATAAAAAGAAAAAGAATAGAGGCAACAGCTGGAGCAATAAAGTCGTCGGGGGGCGAATCCAAGGTGCGTAGGAGCCAAATCTAAATTACTCTCCTCTCTCTCTCGGGCTAGGAGACAGGGCGCGCGCATGAAAATTCAATTAAAATATTTTCGCGCGTCAGAGTCGAAAGCAATTTGCCTCCGGCGACGGCGGCAGTGGCGCAAGGAAAAAATCGAGACGCGTGAATTCGCGGCCAGCGCTTCCCCTGGGTAGTCGACAAACACGCTTTAATTACCAAATTCTGGGTATCGGCACGCGAACCCACACGCCGGACTCCATAGCCCGAGGGACGCTACTGGCGCGCGGAGAAGCGTTTAATTCGTCGCGTCAGACTGTCTCTCTCTCTCTCTCTCTCACTTGTCCACTCTCTGTGTCCTGCTGGTACACACCCTGTCGTCACATTTTCCTCGCCTTGCGCTCGAGCTGCGCGTCTCTGCACACGTGCCAATCTGCTGTTGATTAAATCGTACGAAGCCGCACGTGGAGAACTCCGAGCTATTTAAAAACATCAATTTTTTCAACACGAGTTACGCCATTGCCAAACATGTTTATACGACGCACTTGTAGTCTTGACTTAATAATACCGCAATCCGTACGATTATTTACACTTCTTATCTACGCGCAGTACAGGTGAAAACTCCAAATATAACCCCCATCCCTCGGCGCTCAAAATACGCCGTAGCGAGAACAACGAGCACGCGCGTATGAGTAATTAATGAAACCAATAAAAGCCGATCCGAGCGGCTCCAGCTTGTGAAATTCGTTAAATTTAATTGGACGCGAATAATCCGGGCTGCTGCAACGCTTCGCCCTGGCTTTCTTTCTCTTCGTCGGAGGTTTTATGAACGCGAGCGGCATAGTGGCAGCATCGAACGCGAAACGCATTAACTCTTCGATCGAGCTGCAAATCCTTTTACGGATTCGTTAGAAATTCGACATTTCGAACAACGCCTAGCCGCGGGCTTTTTGCCGGCCTCGCATACGGATTTTTATTTTATGTTTGTCTCTTTTTCCCTCCCATTTTTGTTTACTTAGAAAGCAAGTTTTCGAAATAAATAAGAGAAGTTTATCGAGATAAAACGTTCATTTCATAATAAGATTTACGACGTAAGGTACTGGAGCATTCAAAAATTAGTCGAGTCATTTTACAATAAATTATGTTTAAAGAGTACAAATAGCGACAAATATAAACTCAGCTCTCGCGAACCGAATCAATAATACCTGCCCATTACACAGTAAATGAGTGAAAACCAAAATTAGTCTTATCAAAAGCAGCGGTTACACCTGCGGCGAAAACACGCTCGTAACGATACGCGATATATTAAATCGAGCCTAACATCGCGGGACGATTAATCTTCGCGCGTGATGAGCACACACGAGGGGGGCAGCGTTTAATTTTCTCGGCGGTGCTCGGCCAGTATACACCACAGCTGAAACGCTGTAACGCGCGTCAGAGAGAGAGAGAGCGCCTCGTGGTCGCGCGGAATTTCCCCGGACATAGACGAGAGACAGGAAGAGCTGCAGCCGGCCGCACTAGAGCACACAGCATCCCCCCCGAAACGAAATCGAATCTAATTTCGGCGCCTCGGGCGGCGCATTGTGTGCGAGAGGGTCCAGCAAAGCAAGAAAGCCAGAGAGAGGGGAGAGAGAGAGAGAGAGGTGACCAATGCTGCATTAGCGGATTAATGCACTCTGCGCTATAGCGGAGAGCGCGAAAGGAGGAACGCGGGGGGAGGGGCGTATATTTGCATGGCATTAGCCCCGCGGGTCCTTGAGCATTAATGCCACTTTATCCCTCCGATTGCGTGTGCCCGAGCGACAATTGCATTATTGGCCCGGCGTCCCGCGCATCTCGATCGACGGCCTGGAGCAGAGTTTCAAAGGACGAGAGAGAGAGAGAGAGAGAGAGAGAGAGAGAGCTGAGAGGAACGCGGGGGGACTGTCACCGCCGCCAATGCAGCCCCGAGCTGAGCTTAGCTTCGGGCTCGTGTTCCTTGCGCCAGAGAGAGACTGACTGTGTGTCTATGCCCGACGTATAGGGTTTCCCTATGCACCACTCGCCGCAGTCTCTGTCCACGGCAATTTCAAGGGCCGCGGCTGGATTTCGATTTGACTTTGTATACGCGCGTGTAACGATGATTAATTAGTTTGCTGCCGGATGGAGTAATGTCGTTGCGGGCTAGCTGGTTTTGTTGCTCCAAAGCGAGAAAATTTATTGCGATAGCTGCTATAATCGTGCTAACATTCACAAGACGGAACATACCAATTGCAATTTTCATTATTCTGAGATAACGAAATCACAATCGGATTGTTCTAAACAAGTGATGTGGATACCCAACAACCCATAATTACGGACCGCTGCTCTCGCGTCCTTTCCCCCGCAGCCTCTACTCCCAACAAAACAACCTCGGCGCATCTTCAATCCCACAGCTTCCGAGGAGTAGAGAAGCTGCTGCGGAGAGAAGGCAAGGAGCCTCGGAGGCGAGAGCAGCGCCCCGGAACGAAAGCCGCGCGTATATCGATCGGCCGACTGTCACCTGCGAGGGGCGAGAGTTGTGGGGGGGGGGGGAGGGGAAGAGGGCTCTTCACTTCCGCACCGCTGATTAAATCCGGTCTCTCTCGCGCGCGAGGCGCCGGCGGGACGCCGAAATTTCCGCAACCCCGGAATTATAGGAGAGAGCCGGCGGCTTTGTCGGGGGGAAGCGCCTCTTTTCGCGGCTCCCCGTAATCGCGAGATGCGTCGCGGCTCTCTCGGTAGCGCCGCTTTGATTGCGACGATGAATTTAATCAAAGGAAAGCCGAGTTGGGAGTTTAGGCAAGTAGCGCCGGCACCCGGATGACGAATAACTCCTCTTCTCTATATGCATCTTTCAAGCCTTGTATGCCCTGGCTTCGGGCGAGTCTTGTCTATATACGCGAGGTTCTCCTGCGCGAGGAGGCAAAAGCTTTGAGGAGTTTTGGAGGGGCTGAGGGGACTTTAGCTCAAACGTTGCCTGCCTATCGATAATTTTGACGTGGAGATCTTTTTGGCTCGGCTGAGTTTGGAAAAATGGAAATGTTTAGTTGAAAGGCGTATGAAACTGTAGCTCACGGTAGATAAAGTGTTAAGATTGATTGATGAGGTGCAAAGTTAGAAAAAAATGTGCTGTTGTTGAGATATGATAGAAAAAATAAAAGTAAAACAACGAAAAACAGATGATCTGTACAAATAGTCATCGTTGTGTGCGGTTGAAAATCATGCTTGTGAATGGCAACGTGAACGGTAGAGCACAAATTTTTAACTTACCTCCGATTTATATTGTTTTCTGTTTGTTTGTTTTTTTTTTATTAAAAATACGTTTGTTTGCTTTTCTAATAATACGCGAAATTTGTCAACAAAACAAACTAATAAAAATAAATCCGGCTTTTCGCGAGTTCTAAATGAAACCAAAACCAAACATTTTCTTTTTTCCAACGGTAATTCAAAAGAAAGTAAAACTTAAAAACCTACAAGCAACCGAGGGTAGGCATAGCAGGCAAACAGGCTCTCTTTGGTCGCATAAATCACTTGACTCGACAGAAAACAAAAAGGTCGCGCGCGCGTAGCCACTAATTGCGTCTTTCTCAAAAGCTCCGAAAAAACCTAAAAAAGGTGGGGGGGGGGGGCGAGAAGGACCGAGTGGAGTTCGCGCACGCGATATGCAAATCCGCGGTGGCACAGATAACTCGAGGGTAGGGTCGGAGTGGGCAAGCGGTGGGCCCTCGTAAATCACGCGTCGTCGCACGGCATTGTTCGTCGCGGTCGCGTGTCGGCCTTATCGCCGCGAGAGCGCTCGCGTAATTAAAGGAACGCGTTGATGCGACCGCTAATAAGATTGTTCGGCTCGGCCCATCGTCCCCCTCTCCCTCGGCGCTTTTCACCTTTTCTTTTACACCGATGCTTTTTGAACGACAGCCCCTCTGCGAGCTTTTGTTCTCGGAAATACGACTTTAACGAGAGAGAGAAAAAAAAGATTAGTCGACTGCCTGTTTTTTTTGTTTTCGGTGAAACGTTTACATTAAGTACATGTACTCACAATTTTTGGAAAAAAAATAAAAGGCTAAACCATGAGAAACTAAAGAAATTTGTAAATAAATCTTGTAAAGAAATAAAGTTAACGCGTTGATTGAAAAAAAAAGCGATGACATCACGGTAAGGATCAACGAGGAAACCTCATTTATAACAGTAGTCCGATTGGTTTGGCAAATCCGTGCCTACGCTTGGAACGTTAATTGCCTCGAGCATAAATCTTTTGCCACGCGACGGCTGCGTTAATTCATTCTGGTACAGTAGCGCGCCAGTCGACGACGAATTAACCGAGAGAGCCTGCTACTCGGAACCTGAGCGCCAAACGTTGTTTCCGATGTAATCGAA
This sequence comes from Anagyrus pseudococci, assembly GCA_030522585.1. NCBI lineage: Eukaryota > Metazoa > Arthropoda > Insecta > Hymenoptera > Encyrtidae > Anagyrus > Anagyrus pseudococci. The sequence continues at coordinate 102,614 of JAPYYQ010000191.1, read as the reverse complement.
TCGTCAGTTGACACTGCCTCATCTAAACGATACGTATGATCAATGGGTACCGACAAAAAAGCTTAAAATAAACAAAAAGTTTCATATCAGGTATTAGGGATATGATTAAGGGGTAGATATACCAACTGAGTTACATTGGCATACCAAAAAAGAGAAAAACTAAATTTCAACAAATTTAGTTTTTAATAGTCAATACTTTTTTTCTTTGTAAAAAATATATATTCACATGTTAACCTATTAAATAAAAAGCAAACCTTTAATGTAGCTCACAAGAAGAATTTTCTACGACTAGTTTCCATCTGGTGTCGCCTTCCTTGGATAAGCCATTCATAATTACCATATTTACTATCAAATGTGCCATGTTGCAAGGATCTTACTTTTAGAGTGAATCTTGGACCCAATTCACGTAATCTTGGCTTAGCTGTTTTTTTATCAAACTCATATCTAAAAAATAAACAATGCATTACATTAATACCTTCATAATTTTATAAATAATTTACTTTATTATTTGTACAATATACAATCTATTAAACTAATAAGAAAATTAAAAAAATAGCAAACTATTCTATGAATTAAAATTTATAAATTATTATTTTACCTATGATGCCGGAAGAATACATAATCTCTCTGATTATGAAATGTGACCACTCGTCTACCTTTGAACTCTGGTGAATAATGGAATAATGCTCCAAGCATTCTAGAAACTGTATATCCAAGCCGAGTTGTAAAATTATTCAATATAACTTCTGGGCGATGTTCTGTAATTTCTTTGTGACTCCTTTTCAACTCGGGAGTTATTTTTACATTGCTTAGTTTACAATGTAGTGTGGGTCCATCAGGTAAATGAACGATTAGCATACCATCTGTAAAATATCAAAATTGTTTAGTTATACTTTCTATTAGAAAATTAAATAATATAAATAAATTAAAAGTAAATACATACTTGGTTTGCACTGATCCTCGTTGATAACAACAATATCAGTAAACCCTTTAGCGATGCAACTTCTAACCATTTTCTTCACACCAGAGCGATTTCTGTACAAGGATATTGAATTTGGTATCATTCTGGTCAATTCTCGTCCAAATATTCTTGTTTTCGTGTGTGGATTGTCAGCGTAGGTGATCAATACCTTAGGTTCGTACTCTTGTTTATAATAAGAAGCAAATTCATCGTGTTCCAAATCAACTTTGACTTCCTGGTTCTCCTCATCGTCCAGCTCGCCTTGTATCATAGTCTCATCCTTCTCCCGGAGGCTTTCAATGGTGTGGGGAACTTGTTTCGGTTCATCAGCCTGCTGTCTCGCTTTGCGCCTTGCCTTCTTATCCTTCTTCTTCTGCCTCTGCAGTTCCACATTTTTCTTCACCCTGACAGCCTTGCACTTGATGTGATTGATTTTCGTCTCCTCGGGCAACTTAACCTCATTTTCTTCGGTTTTGACCTTTACCTTATCTCGGAAAGGATTAAGAACCAAATTCTTCTTCGGCTTCATTGTGCAAACGAGTCAAGAGTACGGCTGACGGTGTACCAAAACCCACTGTAACAAGAACGAAAAAGATTTGTTGCGCTCGCTCTTCGTACGGCCCTCGGCGATTGTCAGACGAGATTTGTAAACACGTGAAAAGATGCACGTGTAGAAGCCGACAAGGCGAAAGCAAGCACGAAAACAGCCGGTTGCTGATCGATTACACGAAAAACGAAATGTGCCCGATGTCCGATTCATCGAATCGCCATTTCGCGATGCCCCGCCGTCGCCGCTTTGCGCGGAAAGACGAGCGAATTTCTATCTCTCACTGTGCTTATCAGCACATCTAGTCTACGTATCGACGGAAATTTGCCTTATTTAGCGTTAAAAAGGATTAATTGTTAAGATTTTTACGTACCTTGAGGAAAAGATGCGACCTCCCATGCACCTTCAACACTGCCTAACGGACGCGACTGTTCGAGGGAAAAACGACTGTCGACTTCTCGGAAAAGACAAAATGGCCGCCGGATACGTTTGAATTTTGGCGGTTGTTCTTTCGCTTTTTATATGATTTTTCTTTGTTTTCGTAACAATAAATTCACTTTCAACTTTTTAATCATTAATTTATATTTATTATTTGTCTAATTAATTTCTTAAATATTTTATTTCGATGCGCAATTAAAAATTAGACTTTTGGAAAAATAACAAAACTGTCAAGGTCGATTTCCGCTTCCGTCAACAATAAAGCAAGACATTAAAATTGTCTTTTTATGAGACTCAAGTTACTGCCGAGGATCAGTCGCAAAAATTATTTAAAAGAAAAATATCTAAAGCATTGATTATTTTGAGATTTGCGAAAGACTAAAAAACGGACTCGAAAAAAACGGAGCACTGTACTCGCTGAGCAGCCATAACACTCGCACCCCCCTTGAACATTTAAAAGCCCCCCATCAGCACACTGTGCGAAAGCAGGAATAGCTTGGAAAACCTGTCGGGCCAACCGGCTCTCGAGAGGATCCTCCCCTTACAGTGGCATGACCGGCACACGTGTTCCTCGTGCGGAGAGTCGAGAAAATTCAAGGCCACCGTGTGTAATATCTTTCTTGGCAAATCAAATCCCGGAGCTCAATATCAGACGTACTGAGGGAAGAGAGAGCAAGTCGCGCGGGGTGCGCGCAAGAGTACCTATTATACAGTAGAGCAGCAGCTCGCGCCGGACGTATTATTCGCGCGCCCTTGACGCTGTGCTCCCCGTAAGAGGGGTGTATATACCTAATCGCCGAGGGCGAAGGACGCTGGGGCAGTGTAGAGTGAGAGGAAGAGAACAAGGAGGCTCTTGCGACGAGGACGGCTCGACTACTTTACGGGGCGCTACTTGGAAGGTGCGGGCTTGCGGTGTGCGGCAGCAGCGTCGGCGTACGAGAGGCACACACAGAGCTCTCTCTCTCTCTCTCGCTCCGTCGTCGTCGTTCTCTCTTCGCACGCATGCGAATCGCGGATACGCCGGTCCGTCTGCCGAGAGCCCGAAGACTCTGCGCCGAGGAGGAGCCCCGGCCTGGCCCTGCGGTCTAGCGGATCAGTAGCTGCTTCTGGCTACTGCTCCTCTTTGCCGCAGTTTTTTTTTCGCGCACGGCCGCGCGCGCGAGCGCAGAGAGAGAGACGCCGCCGCCGCTGCCGCGCGCCTCTCCACGGGCCCCCCGCTGCTCTCGCACTGCCTCGAGAAAGAGAGAGAGAGAGAAAGCGTGTGTCCCCGACGACGACGCCGAGGGAGTGCGGACTCGGCGGAGCTGTGCTGCTGCTGCACCAGCCGCCCGGAGCGAGAGAGCGAACGGCCCCCCGACGAGGACGACAAGTGCAAAGAGACACCGGAGGGCCTTTACCGTATCTCTCATCCATTTCTCTTTCTCTCTCTCAGTCTCTCCGTAGGCCAGCGCAGCAGTTAGCCCTGCGCCTGCGGAAAGGGCGTCCCGGGACCCGGAATTGACGGCTCTCCTGCTCCGACCTCGGCGCTCCGTCTTTGGGACAAGGGGAGCGAGCGAGAGGGAAAAGGAACGAGCGAGAGCGCCAGAACAGAAGCAGCAGAGACGAGGAGTAGACCCGTGTACAACACACGACGCTCTCTCTCTCTATCTCTCTGTCTCTGTCTTTCTGTCTGCCAGTCTGTCTCTTCTGCGTGTGTGCGCTACTGCCGCGGCAAGAGAGAGAGCCGACATGTCGGGAAGCGACAGTCCGACCTTCTTCCACGGCCAGCCCTGGTCCAGCTGGATCGAGAAGATCGGCCGGGACAAGCCGCTGAGTAAGTTCTCGCAGCTTCCCCGAGTTCGTCCTGCTTGTCGAGCCGCGGCGATATAGAGCCCGACATAACCTCCATCCGCCGCCTGCGCGCACAAGCCTCCCTCCCCCCCCCAGCAGTCACCCTCTCCTTACTCCGCTGCCCCTGGGCCGCGTCCCATGCACCCGCGCGTGGGAGGGACACGACGCTTTCGCGAGCCCCCGCGCGCGGCTTGCACGCCGTATCTCTCTCGCTGCACAGCCTCTCGCACGCGCGGCTCCGCACGCGAAACGCTCTCTCGTTCTACGCGCCGGAGCCAAGCCGACTTTTATGCCTGGCCAAACGACGCCCGCTCGATACGCCTGCCAAGGCTTCCTTATTCATGCCCTTGACGCTCGTAATGCTTCTCTTCTATACGAGCGACTCCATTTTTTTTTCTTCACCCCTTTCGTTACTTTTTTTCCCCACCTCCTAGCCCCCACGTCCGACGAAAACTCTTGCAGGTCCGACGAAAAATTATGTAATGCAAGGACACGCTTTTCAGCAGGAGTCGGCGCTTATCTCGAATGTTTTTCGTTTTTCATTATACGCGAGACTCCGATTTGACCGCTGAGACTCATTGATTTTTGTTTTCGTCCGCTGCCGGCTCTCTATAACTTTCCTCCTGATAATGTAATGCATGCACTCATATACTCTGTAGACCTTTGAGCTCTTTATTTGTAAACAGAGAAGGAGCTTGATTGTGTTTTCTTTGTGATTATTCAGTAAGATATGTTAATTTGATAGAACTGAATTATCATTGTTTATTCTAGAATCTTTCTTTTTCTTTGGTGCTTTTTAAATTTTATATAAAGCCAAAGTTTGAATCTTAAGTTAGAAACTTCAATTTTAGGTGATGATGAACCAGATACAGAGCCTGCAAGTTCAGTTATGCGTCTCTCTGTGGATGGTAATTCTGCTTAATAATGCTTACAATTAAATTTTAATTTACATTTATTATATAAAAAAGTATTGATACTGATCATATTACTAAGATACATGACTCTGATTTTTCAGATATTGATTTATATGGATTTTGCCCTGAAAGAGACACTTTTTATGGAGTTGTATGTGAAATATGCAATTCTATTGTCAAACCACAAGCTTTATTTCAACACATGGGTGAGTTAAAGTCTCTTTGAGGATTCTAACGAAGCTTATTTTCTTAGGCCAATAATTGCATCACAACAATTATCAGTAGATAATTGTTAATCTCAGAAAAATACAAAGAATGAATCAATTTATTACACAGATTACAAATATCAATGGAAATTTTTTTTCAAGTCTAATGATATTTATTATTGCATTAGATTATTTTGAACTTGTCTATGTAATGCTGGATAATGCTCAAATAAAATACTGAATAATTAACATAAATAATTTTTAGAGAGTCGGCATCCATCTGGCACTTCAAATCTTCCACCCCCTTCAAATTCTACAACAAAGCCACCGATGAAAACGCCCTACTGCAAACTGTCAAAGCTAAAGAAAAGCCAATCCTCGGGGCAGCTATCTATCACCAACAACAACAGCAGCAGCAACAGCGGCAATGGGGCTGGCAACGGTGGCAGCAACAATGCCAACAGCAACAGCAAAACCAGCAACAACCACACTCCAGTCAAGCAGCGGACCGGCGGCAGCGCCGATCAACAGACGCAGCAGCAAACGCAACAGGCCCAGCAGCCAAGCAGTCTGCACGCCGGCAGCTCCCCGCGGTCACCCCTCGACTCAGCTGCGACCCCCAGCAACGGGAATGGGAGCGCAAACCCTTCCCTGGGGCAGCAGCAACCCGCGCAGCACCAACACCAACAGCAGCAGCAGCCGGCCGCGGCGGCTGGTGGCTTCGCGAACGCGCTCAGCGGGGCGGCCTCGGGAGCCAGCCCCGTCAAGAGCCCCGGAAATCAGCCGAAGCGGAAAAGGCTCAAAACGGAACGCTCACTTCTCAAGGACCGGGAGTACGACCCGGATCGACACTGCGGAGTCCGGAACGAAGAGACGGGAAAGCCCTGCACGCGCTCCCTCACCTGCAAAGCGCACACGGTCTCGCTCAGACGCACCGTTCAAGGCCGCAGCAAAAGCTTCGACAAACTCCTTGCCGACCACCGGGCCGCGAAGGAGTCGCCGACAACGCGGATCACACAGGCCAAGCCCGTAACGGCCTCGGCAAACGCAAGCGGCGCCCAAACAGCAATCGTGGCCGTGACGGCCGTCAATGCAGGCGCGGTCGCGGCTGAGCCTGTCAGCGCATCGAATGCACCAATGGTCGCGGTTAACATTGACGCAGCTTCGGTTACGGTTAGCAACAGCCTGCCAGAACTTGATGCCCCAAGCTCGCCACCGGTGCTCTCATTACCGGATACATATCCACTGCCACAGGTAATCACTGAACACGCGAGTGGCGTCCGCCGATGGATCCTTGAATTTGCGTGGTGGCCACTCTCACTCTGGTAGATTACACTTTTTTCAATCTTCCGTCTTACGTATTTTTTAACGGAACTTGCTGCTTTTCGTTTCTTACCTTTCCCGACATTCTTTTCCTTAGTAAAATTTTTATTATTTATTGAGTTTTCAAGTATTGTTTTCATTAATTAGTATGATGTTGAATAACTTATTTGCACACAAATTTAATTTTTGTTACTTCACTTAATGCAATAGTAAAAATTTGTAATAACTGATCGATTTTTTAAAGTTCTGTTTCTGCTTTTTCTTCTTTTTATTCTGTTTTCTTTTGGTACAAAAAATTTATGAAAAACAAGCAATTTAATAAGTATATTTAGTGGCCACCAAAATCTAGGAAGTCTACTAATTACATTTTCTCATATCATAACCAACATTACTCAAAATTAATTAATCCTAACAATTCAAGTATAACAACAAATTAAAAAATCGAGATATAAGTAGAAGTCTTGACTTGTTATCTTTTTATTTAGCTTTGTCCATTTGAAGAAGCCATGAATTCAATTGTACATATTGAAGCAGTAAGAAAAGTGTTTATATCGTACGTTGTCTTATTTATTTTTTGTATTGCTTTTACTTTTTATTGACATTAATTTTTTTTATTTAATTTGCATGACAAATGATAACTAAAATTTATAAATTATGACTAGTATTTTTTTTATTTTTCTATTTCATTTATTATTTTGTTACCAAAAAAAGTATCATCAAAAGCTTAACAAGCTAAAATATATCAAAGTATTACGTCACAATTATCTAAATTTCTGTTAAATTTTATAATTTACTGGCAAAAATTTATCAAAACTAAAGAAACATTTAAACATTTTCATGCAATCATCACTTTCATCAAACATTAACATTAATGATATGTTTAATTTTAAGAATTGTAATATGAGTTCAAATAAATAATTTTAAAATTTTTAATTAAATGTTACCTCAACTTTTGAAATCGCGGTAAAAATTAGAGTTTTTATTAAAATTTGACCTCATTGTCTAATACTTAAAAGAATTACATATTGATCTTTCAGTGCGAACGATCCATCTTGGATACGGAAAACAGGCTTTTGGTTGATACATGTTTTCTGTTTTGTTATTACAGGCTGTTGATTTGCTTTATCGATGTCTGGCCCCGCATGGCTCCAATAAACCTGTAAGGCATGGTTCCTCTGATGCGTCGCAGCTCTTTATCGAGCTGCAGTACGACTTAATCATCACATTAAATATCTTGGTACACTTCTTGTTTTCTAGACAAAGTTGGAGGAGGACTTTGCCAATGAGCTGGATTCAAGCCGAAGAGTCGAGCCGTCAGTGGTGAACAGTAACAACAGCATCGCAACCAGTCCTGGGGTAACCAGCAACGTTGGTAGTGTGGTCAGCGTCAATACTGGTAGCAGTAACACTTCCAACGCGGTGATGACACCAATATCTGGTGGTCTACCGTCGCTATCCCCTATACAATCGGCTGGAGGTGGTGGCATGTCACCTGGCCAGGCAGCATCACTGTTACAGTACAGTCGCAGTGCTTCTTCGCCGATAGGCATGGAGCAGATGCTCGGCAAGCAGCAACAGCAACAACAGTCACCTATCTCGGCTCAGGTCGCGCCAGGAAGCAGTTTACTCGTCGGTAGCCAGCCGGCCCCAGTAGCCGCTAGCGTTGTCCTCGAAGCTAAGACTGCACCCATGGACATTGACGTGACTGCCAGCGGCTTGACCAGCAGCATTTATGTCTCACCCGTCCATCCATTCGGCAAAGAAGCTTCCAAGTCGTCGCAGCTAAGCGCCCGCTCGAGTCAGTCACCCTCGTCTCGGAGTAGCAGCTACTCGGGACTTTTTGATGCGACTACAGCATTACTCGAGACTCAATCACACAATTCGCTTGAGGCAGCAACCACGGCCGCAACGGCATCGCGCGCCAACCACCTTGCGGCCTCGTTGTTCACCAACGGCAAACAGCGTTTGAGCAACCACCTTCAGCAACATGTCAGTTTCTCAAACGCGAGCCCCGGCCAGCAGTTGGGCAGAGGCCTCAAACAGGAATATGTACCAGACTATTCGACAGCCATACAGCTCGAAGCAACCGCCGCTTCGACACCTTATGCTGCCAGTTTCGACGACATTACCTGGTCTAGCCATCATCCCGAACCGTTGGCTGTGAGTAAGTGGCTGCGTATCACCTCTAGCCGCAAGCAGTACAACTTCAACATTCACTGACACAACGCTCTGCCCACTCCAGGCTGAGGACGCGCCGCCGTATTACGCGCCGCGCCCGAGAAAACAAAATTATCCTGCGCCGCCTTTCTTCGTACGATCTGGCGCTTGTAGATGTATTTTTCCCTCTTGCTTTACAAAAAGAAGCTTTCATTTAAAATTTTTTGGGTTTTTGAAACTGTAATGCTGTGCGATTGTTTAGAGTAAGTAGTTATGTCTTTAAAATAATGTATGAAAAACACATTTCTAGTGTTGAGCAATTTGGTAAAATATTTGTAAACTGTTTGAATCGATTCAAAGTTTACGTGAAAACTTTTAGAAAAATTAACTTTTTTCGTGATAAAAATATCAAAGAAATCACATAATTATTTACAAAACATGCGTGTCTTATTGTTTGAGCAAAAATGCAGCTGATAAAGTTTATTCGTGTAATTACTCAAAACTATTAACTTATGGGAGCGGTATAAAGCAAACAAACCTACCATTACTTGTATTGCAAAATAGTAATTTATAATTTTATTTTCTCGGGCACTTACCCAGCTCTTTAACTTTACTCGTAACTCTACATCAACAGCCTGTCGAGTAGGGCATCATTAGCTCACGTGAAATCGATTAGTGACTCGTCAATGAACATTTGTAAATCCATAGGATTGCAATTTGCAATAACTGTCAGCAAAAAACCTAACAGTGCCCAACGTGCGTATATACTTTGAGAAAAAATATCTCAAAAAAAGTGTAAGACACGAAATAATTGTAGGCACGTTGAACCTGATACCTGAGATTTTTTTTTTCTATCTCTCCAAAGTGTCCAATACTTAATTAGATAGAACATAAAATTATTTATTTTTTTTATCATTTCTCTGCGAAAAAATTTTTTAAGTTTTTTTTTTACAATCGCATCAAACGTAATAATCTTTTTACTACATAAGGCAAATAAAATGAACGCACGAGACGTTCGAGAACTGAAAAAGTTAAGTCTGAGCTCAGCTATACTACATTAGTTTGTTGAAAAAAAATTGGCTTTGAATTTCACTAACATACGTTCAAATTTTTGTAAAATAATGAAACTTTTGTACGCTTCTTTCGTTGGGATTAAGTTTACGTTTTTAGGCTCTGATCTCACGTTTTCTAATTAAATAAATGCATTTAGTCGTTGAGTTTATTAAATCAATACATTTGTGGCGAGAAGCTGCAAATATTTAATATCAAATGGCGTACGTTAAATATTAATATTAAATATTAATATTTAATTTTTTTGTAATCTAATGAATTTATTTTTGTAGTCGTCTGATTGTTTAGATTGTATACATGAAAATTATTCTCGTTAATTGATCAGATTAATTTTTCAAAAGAAAAATTTATATTTTCTATTTCGTTTACTTATGAAAATTATTTAGATGCGCTTTTTCTCAATTTCTATACATAGTCTTGCGATAGTTGTAGATCGGCAGAGTCGTCCAGCATTCTTGGACTTCTATCCAGTATATGCCGATTGACAGGAGTGCCACTAAAAAAACTATTTACAAGTGCTTTGCTCATCACGCATTGCGATCTTATAATGGAAGCATGAAACATATAACAATGCTGTAAAATGAACTTTTGTGCATTATTACAGGTTTAAAAATATTCTTATGGAAAGTATAATTTATAATAATAGACGAGCAAAGAATTACGGAAAAAAGAATTGAAAAATAACGTTACTTTCTAAGCAAGTAAGTTTTCAGAAAATATTTACTACCGACAATATCGACAATTTAAGAAAGCCCATTGCTTACTCATGCGTGTGATCAATTATTAACCATATTATTAACTATAAATAACTGGTTTCCTTATTAAAAAGAAAAAAAAATAAACGCAACAGAATGATCAACAGTTGTTGTTTTTTGGTATAAAAAAAATAGTATTGATTGAGTCTCTTGAGAAGTTTATTTTTGGTAAAATAATTGTAACATATTAACTGTGAATTGTGAGCACTGTTTGCTGATTTTTTGAAATAATTTGCCATGCTTTATAGATAATTGAGTAAAACAAAGGAACAAACGTTTGTTTATAATATTTTTTAATTTAGTCCGTCTCTAGTAAGATGAATAGCTTTGTCTACCTTGATTTATTTGTAAACTCTACATGTAACGAATATTTTTGAAATCAACAACTTTGTTACAATCGTTTTTGGACCATTCACATCGAGATTTACTACCGTTGATCATATTGTAAATCACTGGATTTTTTTTAGTTTTTTTATAAATACTGAATTGTTATCATTTCACGATGAAAAATGATAGTGCTTTAGTTCAAATTCGATTATTTTTGTTACACTTCTTGTGATTGTGACTCCTGAAAGCAATTGTAACATGATGTTTATTTTTTAAGCAAACTCAAAAAGTATAGCGAAGTTTGTGAGTCAGTATTACTATTCTGCTGTTTGTATTATGAATTTGTAATGACTTTTCACTGCGACAAAAAAATGTTTGCATCGATTATTTGAAAGACAAACTTTTTTTATGGAAAACTAATTAACTATGCGTACAAGATTGCGTGAGCGTGAGCATGAGCGTTGCGTCTGGCTGCGCGTGTAAAAGGAAAACATTCTGCGTCGAGTTATAAGCGAAAATATATAACGACTTCTCATCATAGATTGTGATATTTATTCTGTAAATGTACATTGTATGTATACGTAGGTTTGCGAAAAGCGAGTGGCACTCTAGTATTGGGCCACTTTTTCGAACGATGTCGCCGCTTGTGAAAGGCTGCGGCTGTATTACGGATTTTTGTTCCGTTTAAAAACGCTTATATACATTATACCTAGTAAGAAAAATCATATACTGTTCGATTCATTTCGTCGAAATGTATAAAAAAAAAAAGTAAAAAAAACACCTGCATTCCTTTTGGCAATGCGGCTTTTGAATCGAACTCGCATATGTATACGTTTTTCTTTAAAGTTAGATTCTAAAAAAGTACACTTCCTTGTAATTGTAATTATGAAAAAAATGCAAAAAATACATGTAGGGAAATCATTACATCTTATAGATTGTGTATGTATTCTCATAATTTATATGTACTTAGATATTTGGTGAATAAAAGACTATTGTTTTAAACTATTGAAAGTCGTATCTGTATTTTAATATTGTAATTTTTTAATGAAAATTCGTTTACTGCAATATTTGCTTTTTAATATTAAAAAATTTATAATTTTTACGTACATATATTTTTCATAATAACCTCGCAATGTTGAATTTAGTTCTGCTCGAAACATGGCGTCCCTTCGAACGATAGCTACCCGATATTCTTTTTTAATTAATAGAAATCCAGTAAACAAGTAATTATTTTTCTAATGTTACATAAAATTTTAAATATTTTTACTTTAATTATAAGTAAACACTTGTAAATTTGTTTTTTATAAATTAATTTCGTCAAGCCGTCATCTAACCTCAAATAAGCAGTATTTAACATTCACTTTGTAATTATTTTTATTTACATCTTTTACAGATTAAGAACAGACTTTTGTGAAAGATACTACAGTGTATTTCCAACAAGTTATATCAAGCCTGTGTTCGATAAAAAGGAGCAGAAGAGTTTAGAAGAAATAGGAGAACTTAAAGTATTAACACATTTATCTATTAAGCCAGCTTTTGTACCTCACACATCCTCTGAATTTTATGATTCTATCGTAAAGTAAGATTTTAATTGATATATTAATTATAATTCTACATTTAATTTTTTTAATAATCCCTTCTGCAAAATGCTTATAGTAAATTTACAAACTACTTAACTCGAGAAGGAAATAAAGAACGAGCAAGAAATTTACTTCAGAGAACTTTTGAAATTATTAAAAGAATCCAGTTGGAAAAATATAATACCGCTACTCCAGAAGAACAAAAAGAAATGGAACTTGATCCAAAAGTTATTTTACATAAAGCTGTTGAAAATGCCACACCAGTTTTAGAGCTTTTAAAAATAAAGAGAGGAGGTATAACTTATCAGGTAAATCAGATTTATTTAACTATTAGAATGAAAGAGTAATTTATTTAGTCATCTTTATTTTACAAATATTAATAATTATATAATTTACTAGGTTCCAGTACCTCTTACTGAAAAGAGGGCATCATTTTTAGCAATGAATTGGTTGATTAGAGCTGGTTTAGAAAAAGAATTCAAAAGACAGCATTTACCAGGAAGATTAGCTGTTGAATTAATTGATGCTCATGGAAATAAGGTATATAATGATACTAAAAATAACAATTTTGTATGAATACATCAATAATATATTTTTTAGGGTCGTGTCATTAAAAAGAAACAAGAATTGTACAGACAATGTGAAGCAAACAGATCCTTTGCCCACTTTCGATGGGTTTAATAATTTATATGAAAAATTGTTGTATAATGTTTTTGTTTATTGAATAATATTAAAAAAAAGTGAAAATGGCTATCTTTATGTAGTTATTAATTTTTATAATAAAATGCAATTAATAATTTTCAACTGCTTATTGTATACAAGAACTATAAGAAATAACTTTATTTGAATAAAAAATGTTAACTATTACCTTCTTTAAATTCTTGATTAATGAACAAGAAATTTTAATTAAAGGTCGTTTAATTTTTAAGAAAAATGAAAGAATATAACTTAGCATGAGACTGTAATGTGACCGTAAGCTAGGAAACGAGACGGTAAAAAATCGTCTAACTACACCTGAGGTACCTGTCGAGAAGTAGGTAGTCGTGGTTAACATATTGAATGTTTACGTACGATGAATCGTTATGTTTTAACTTTGTTAAATTTATTTTTAATGTAAAATAATTATTCAGTAACGTTTAGAGACTTTTTTATCGAGTGTAAATATTTTTAAGTGTCGAAACTCAAAAATAACCTTTCAAAAATGACAACAGCAGACTGGGATGAAGTAAAGAGGCTAGCAGCTGATTTTCAGAAGGCACAATTAAGTTACACGCTGCAAAGGTTTAATTTTTTAATTATTTATTATTATTAAATTTTCAAATAATATTTAACATTTCTGATAATTTGTAAATTTTTGATTATTTTTGTTTTGTTTGAAATTTTTCCAATCTTTATCAATAACATTGAGAATTTATTATTAAATATTGCCTTTTGAATAAAATTTGATTCAAAAATAATATTTTTAACATAAATTATAATTCTTTCTAGGCTATCTGAGCGCAACTGCATTGAAATAGTTACAAAACTTATAGAAAATAAACTCTTAGATGTAATCTTTACAAATGATGGTAAAGAATATGTAACACCGCAGCATTTGGCTAAGGAAATTAAAGATGAACTTTATATTCATGGAGGACGTGTAAATTTGACAGAACTAGCTAATATTTTAAATGTAGACTTGTCTCAGGTTTCTAAAATAGCATCTGATATTGAAAAACACGACAAGGGAATTAAAATCGTATTAGGACAACTTATTGATAGAAGTTACATTGCCAAAATTACAGAAGAAATAAATGACAAGCTTAATCAAAATGGTTTCATAAATGTTGTGGATCTTACTTTGCATTATGACTTACCAGCTGACTTTTTGCAATCTTTAATTGAAAGAGCATTGGGTAAAACTATCCTTGGCAAACAAGATTCCCAAGATCCACGTATTTTTTACAATCAAGGTTACATATCAAGAAATGAGGCAAAAATACGAGGTGCACTAACAGCTATCACAAAACCCGCCCCAATTTCAGCAATTCTAGGTCAATGTTCAGTTCCAGAGAGAATATTTTTTGGTAATTTAGTATTTAATTATTTTGTCAATTTTTCATTAGTTCTGTTTTTAAATTACTTATTACATTTTTTTGTAACAGCAATATTAGAAAATCTCCAGGGTAAAAAGCAAGTTCCAGGAGTTGTGTCAGGAAAACAAAGTAGTAATAGCATTTATGTTCCTACAATATACTCCAAGAGTCAAAATGAATGGGTAGACAACTTTTACAAGCAAAATGGCTATTTAGGTGAATATTTTTTAATTAAAAATAACAAATTTTTGTAAAAATGTAAAACATTGAATATCATTTTTTTCACAGAATATGATGCATTGCTGAGACTTGGCATATCAGATCCAAAAAGTTTTGTTAAACGGCATTTTCCAAATGAAAAGCTTATTTTGTTAAAAACAGTGGCTGTTGGCTCTATGCTCATTGACCAAGTTGATGCTAACATTGAAGAGGTTGTTGCTACTGGATCTTTCACTGATATCTATCCTCTTTTACCATCTGTCTTCAGTCCTGAGGATGTTGAAAGATTACTCCAAGAATCATCATCTAGAATAAAATCGTCAATACACATTTTTGCAACAACAGTCATAGTATCAGACGCTTTCTTGCAAGCTCAACTCAAACAATTAGAATCATTAGCCGAAAGAAAAGCCAAGGAAGCGGTTGAAAGTGGTAAGTGGCTTCAATCGGTAGTCGAAAGTAAGCTCAAGTCAAGAGTATCGGATGTCGTGGACACGAAAGCTGATAGAAAAGCTGAAAGAAGAAAAAAAGCTTCGAGTGGCAAAGCTGGTGGTGGTAGTCAAGGCAGAGAAACGAAAACAAAATCGACGAAAAAAAAGTACCAGCAGGGCAAAAATCAAGATTTCGATTCGGATGACGAGCAAGCCGTATCAGCACATGGAAAAGCCGATTCGGAATTCATAAGTACAGAAGATCTAAAACAGGAACTGAGCAAAGACGAGAACCTCGCCGACATGGACGAGTTTATTGAGGAGTTGGCCAACCACTTCCAAGTACAACTCAACAAACACGTTGCCGCAGTTGCGGAACAACTGCTGCAAAAGAATAAAACGAACCTAAACGAAATCGACGATCGATTGAACGCGCTTATTACAAATATCCGAGTATTCGAGAAGGGAATCAAGTGCTTGGATAAAGCCGTTCAGATCCATCTAATCAAGTATTTACTGAAATCGCTCGTTCTGGACTTCACGACTGAAATCTTTAAATTGGCAGCCAGTCAAAACTTAACCCAGTGCTCGCCTAATCTAACCACGGAGGCCCGGCAAAAAATGCTGCAAGATTTGCCGAAGGACGTGAAGGAGCCTCTGTCCGAGTTGCACAAGGCTGCGTCTGGAAATTCATTAGACGACTTTTTTAACGCGGCTGAACCAGCCATGTCAGCTTGCTGCCTAGTCCTGAAAAAGTACGACAAGAAGAAGGATCGGCCTATCGTTATTGGGCACAGGGAGGCTCTTTTAGAGCAGCTGAACAGCACCCAAGATCCAGCTTTGGCTTTACACTTAACGACTGCGATACTTTTTACGGCCGCCACGCAAAATGCCCTCCACATGTCCGGAAGGCACGTGGCTTCGATACTCAACTTTCTGCAGCCATATCTACAAGAATCTGCAGTTTCCACGCTTTCCAAGTATCACGGTAATATTTCACAAATAATCATATAACTAATTTTAGAAAATTTTGTAATTTTAAATGACAATGATCCGTTTTCTTTTAGATCTGGTTCTGCAGTTTTTAAGCTCCTCCGACGCAGCTGCCAAGGAAGACCTGCAAAAGCAGTTGGAAGATGGTCTGCAAGACATCAAGTCAATTGCTAACGATCACAAGAAGCAATTAAAAGCAGATAAAGCTCAAGAATAATTGATAAAAAGACATTTCTGTTTATAAATATCGTTATCAAGACGAATGCTGTAATTATACCTTTTAACGTTAAGCACCCAGAGAAACATTTACACTTTATTTTTGGGTAAAGGCTCATTTTAAAAATGTTTTATAAATTAATAAAAAAAATAATGAGAATTGTTTGGACGAAAACTTTTCATTTCACGATCTCTTCATAACACACTTTCAACTTTATATTTCCATTATCTAGACCAGCCCTGGTATCCACCAATTTAACGTACTCGACATCCAAATATTTATCGTAAACAAGAATTAGCAGAAACGAAAACCAAATATTCACAGCCTCTGATTTTCAATAGGCCGGACTATGTTTCATCTCGTTTTACTAATCGCTCCTATGCCATGCGAGATGCGTCACACGTAGTACTGCGATAGGCTGCAAGGTCGTCCATATTGACACTTACATAATTTATCCGTGCGTTCGGCAACTATAAACGCATTGCCGCTCGCGCGCGTCACTCTGCCGTGGACAGGCCGGCAGTGTAGCTCAGAGCGCGTTGATAACTTTTTTTTTCTCTCTCTCGCGTAATCTAGTTCGACGCGAGAAAGTCGTTGCGATCAGTACTTTGAGAGTCAGACAGCTGAGTGTCTCGGTGTCTTTGTACAGTTTATAGTTTATTGTTACGCCAGTGCCAAGTGTGTAATTATGTCGGGAAAGCATTTGATTAACAATGTCGACGAAGTGGTCGACGAGGCTTTGCTCGGTTTCACGTTCAATTATCCGGCTCTTGGATTGCTCAAGCAGCAGAGAACCGTATTGGCTCCCGATGTAAGTCTCACTGAATTGCTCGAGTCTGTCGATAATATTGTTTAGTTTCTTTTTATTCGTCGTAGATAATGCCATTATTGAGCGTATATCCAATGAATTTCTTTTTTTCTTTTATTATTTTTAAAGTTATATTAGAGTTGATTCAAAATTTTTCCAATAAATCAAAAGAAGAAAAAATATTCATTAAATCATTATTGTTGTATGTTTATAATGAAGTGGCACAGTGCAAATGAAGTAGGCGTGTTAAGCGGCGGCGGCAGTGGTCACGAACCTTTTTCAGCAGGTTCGTTTACTTTTCCGAAACTTTAAATCATTCGCGAATAATTATATCCTTACAAATGAGTCGTCTTAATTTGAAAATTTCAAGGCTTCGTCGGAAGCGGCATGTTAACAGCTTCCGTGTCAGGCGGCGTCTACGCGTCTCCCCCATCGTCGAATATTCTTCACGCAATAAAAACAATCGGCACCCACAGAAAAGGTACACGCGGCCAATTTAAAATAGATGAAAATTGCACATTACGACCGTCGCTAAAAATATTCGCTTACGTTTTACATTTCAGCCGGCTGCCTCGTCGTCATACCCAATTACACCGGGGACTGTTTGAATTTCGGCCTGGCCATCGAACGAGCGAAACTCCTGGGTTTGAACGTAAAAATACAATCAAATTAATCAAAGCCGTATGACTCGGCACAAAATGCAACGTCTTTTAAAAACCCACCGTATAGGTCGAGCAAGTGGTGGTAGCCGACGACTGCAGCATTCCCGAGAGCAAGTTGAGCATAGCGGGTAAACGCGCAGTATCAGGGATAGTGCTGGTGATCAAAGTCGCCGGTGCATTGGCTAAGCAAGGCAAGAGCCTCGAGGAAGTAACCAAGTACGCCAGGCTTACCGCGGAAAACGTCGCCTCCTGTTCGGTCGGTTTAAAAGCCTGCACAATGTTTGGTACGGTACAATCATCGTATGTTTATAAAAACAAACGGAAGCAATTTTTCATCGATCATTTGCACGCGTACAGGTCAAAAAGAGCTCATGTTCGAAATTCCGGATGACGAGGTGGTGTACGGCCAGGGCATCCACGGCGAGGACGGCTTCGAGCGTAAAAAACTGACGAACGCTGCCGAGACGGCGGCTTATTTGATCGGTCGGATACGTCAAGTCTTGCCTCTCGACGATCCCGATACCGACGGGCTAGTCGTGCTGGTGAACAATTTCGGCGGGCTTACGCAGCTGGAACTGCAGATTTTCGTCAAAGAAGCTTGCAATCAGCTCGGTAAATCCTTTTATTCTTTTATAAAAAAAAGAGAACCCGATAAAGTGAAGACAGTGAGAAAAGGAGAAAAAAAAATAAAGAGAGTGAAAAAGTATGAAATAGAGAGGGAAAGAAAAAGAGGTAGAAAATTAAATAGAGATTTATTGATCGATTGGTTTTATTAAGGCTACGGATTTTTAATTCAATATAGCCCTGACAAATAATAATTACAATGTTTTACATTTTGTTATCGTTGAAATACTTTAATAGCATGTACATTGTAATGTTAATAGTAATAGTAATAAAGATAGTAGTAATAATAATAGTAATAGACGTAAAAAGTAAAAATAAGAACAAAGTAACATTCTTTAAAAAATTTTCTCTGGTAAGTAAAGCGACGTAATGTTACAAGATTAACGCATTAAGTATACATATTGAAATAATAATAATAAAAGTTGATAAAAACTGACTAACATTAGCTATCACAGAATGTGCCAAGTTGGCCCGAGAAAGCTGCATCGTGCGGCAGCGGGTTTAGAGTAAGACTCGAGTCCTGCTGCACTCTTAGGATTCACTGCCGAAACTCCGACTCAAGTATTCTCTAACGCGCTACTTTCTTGAGCTGGATTGTAAGGTAGGCTTTGCTGACTGAGTAGCGCGTTCTCAAATCTGAGACCCCTTACGAGGCAGTTTATCAAGCTCTTCTTCTGAATAAATAGGCACAAGGGGAGAGGTATTATTTGCTCGCATGCAAACCACCAGGTTGCGAACGACTGGGCGAGAATATTTAAGCTGAGTAGCTTTAACGTTGGCCTTTCGGAGCAGCTCGTAAGTTGGCTTTGGCCACAAAGGGCGCATGGAGACACGTCTATTACCGCCAGTCCCAAAGAGAGATTGAACAGAGCTGTCTTTGAGTAGATGGGAGTGCGAAATAACGCTGTTTCTAACCGTTGGCGAAACAAGAGTGACTACTGCTGATGCTGATGTCGCGGATTCAGATTTAACATTTTTGTATGTATTAGAGCCAGAGGTAGTCGCTGTGTTTGGCCGTACCCATGGGCGAATTGACGTAACGTACTTAAGGTTATCAGCATTATTAGTCGCGTTAAAGACTATTTGCACTGCGTTGGAAAGATCGCTCGATGAGGCTTCAGGGATCCCAGAGATAACAACTTCACAAGTGTCAGCAAGCGTCTTCCATTGGATGAAGTTGTTTAAATCAGCGCGGACAGAAGCTACTTCATTGCGAGTAACGGTGGAGCACGGTGCAAGTGAGGCGATGCGCTCAGATAGGTCATCCAATTTCCGCAGGAACGAATTGACAAACGTGTCAAATTCGTTTGCGGACCAGCTTGCAAACCACGCTGGAGGGGTGCTTTCATCCATACTGACCACAGGTGACGGAAGCTGTATTCTACAAGTGGGTTTGACGGGTTGAGATAGCGATGGAGAGGGAGGCGCGCGTTGATCGATTAGACGATTGCGAGTATGTAATAGATCGGCAGAGGTTGGAGGTGGGGTAACAGAAGTAGTATTAGTAGTGACGGAGGGGAAGGATGTGCTGGCGGATGTATTGGTTCTGGATAGAGCGGGCAAGAGACTTTGAGCGAATGGCGAGTATGAAATCATGCACAGCGAACACTGGTGAAAAACAAAATTCCAGGCCCAGCGACCATTTAAACACGCTGTATGGTACGCGCGACCGCACAATTTGCACTTGCGATAGAATTTAAAGTCTTCGCTAAAAGATGTTTCGCACGCAGAGCATACGCGATCAGAAATTACTATTGCGCTCTATTAAACAATTAGCGAGCCCAATGGCATCAAAGTCGCGCCGTCCCTTGTAAATGCGATATACACGCAGACTCACTTGAAAAAGTACTTGAAAAGTACGACCGCAGTAGATGTTGAAGCAGCAAACTGTGTAGACGCAAAAGCAGGTGCAGAAGTGGGAATGGCGACGACGAAGATCGGCACAAAGAGGAGAGCGCGATTACCAATCCGTATCGCAAAGCGATCAATAGAGTCCGTGTACAACGGCGTCCAATTCGTCGTTTGATCGATGTGGAGATCTACTGCGCAGGTCGATAATAAGGCCCTTTCCTCATCAGCGGAAAAAATATCACACCACGCTGTCTAACCTCCAAAACCTATGATCACCTTCAAGCAGCAAAAACTGAAGCAAGCAGCACTGAGGGTTGTGGAGTCAACGTCACCAGTGAAGCTTACAAAAAGGCGCGTGCAAGGATCTGCAAGAAAAACAGCCCGAAGGCAAAAAAGCGGCAGTAGGAGCACTTAAAGCAGGAGAGCGGGCAAAGAGCGTCTATCCAGTACTTACAAGAGAGGGAGAGAGAATGAGAAAGAGAGAGAGAGAGAGAGAGAGAGAGAGATAACAAATAATATTATATTATGTTACAACGTGCTTCTGCTCCTTGTGACATACGATGCTTTATTTCCGATATGTCAGGGATGGCCTAATAATTATTCCATGTAAAAGAGGGAGAGAAACGGTGCATTTATTCCCGCGCGGGAATAATGACTATTTCCGCATTTAGGAGGAATAATGGCTCATTATTCTCTAGGGAATAATACACTGTTTCTCTCTTGATTTTATCGGGAATAATGAGACCATTATTGACCTATCGGGAATAAAACAAAGTTTAGGCACGCGAAGCGCGCTAACGTGTTCTAGTAAAAATAAACAGTCGGATTTAGTTCACAGAATACTATTTCTTATTTTCCTATCGTTTATCAGCTGCTCACCGGGTGCGACGAGTTTACAGTGGCCACCTCATGACGTCGCTCAACGCCGTGGGCCTGCATCTGACCGTAATCCGGCTACCGGCCGGCGAGCTTGGCAGCAACATCCTCGGAGCTTTGGACGCGCCAACGGAGGCGCCCGGCTGGCCGGGATGCAGCCTGAGCCAAGCGCAATCGGCACCGCGACCCGATGACGTGCCATTGACTCAGCAAGCGCTAAAAGGCCCGACGCTTACCGATCTCCAAAGTAAGCTCCTCGCGAATTGCTTGCTCGAAGCTTGCGACGCCCTGATCGCCGCCGAGCATACGGTCAACGATTTGGATAGAGGCTGCGGTGACGCGGACTGTGGTACCACCCACAAAAACTTGGCGGAGGGTAAGACAAAAAGCTCTCTCTCTCTCTTCTGGGAAATTTATTGTTTTATCTATGATTTATAGGCATTAAATGCGAATTGAGCAAGCTAGCGTTGTCACGACCGGCCACGCTGCTGTTTGAATTAGCGACAATTGCCGAAAGCCGAATGGGTGGCACTTCGGGTGCCATTTATAGTTTGCTGCTTACGGCGGCGGCAACGGAAGTGGCCAAGCACGGAACGGCTGAGAGCTGGCTGAGCATTTGGCTGGACGCCTGGCGCGCTGGCATCGACGGCATTAAAAAGTACAGCAAAGCCAGAGTCGGCGATAAGACGTTGGTAATTGGTTTTTTGCCATGTGCATTAGGCGCGCTTCGGAAATATTAAAATAATCGCGGTAACTGATTTTAGATGGACGTGATAGAGCCACTTTTGAACGAGATCGAGGAACAACGTGTTAAAGATTACCGGGAAGCTGCAGAATTGATACTTCAGCTCGCTCCCCAGTTTGCACTGAAAACAAAGGAATTGGAGCCTAAGTGAGATTTCTTATAGTTTATACTAATTTTTTAATTCAAACTTTGATTACAGTGAAAACGTGATCTATTCAACTTTCAGGGCTGGTCGAGCTAGCTACGTTCACGATCCAGAGCATCGACGGAAAATTGATGCAGGAGCTTATGCGGCAGCGCAGTGGATACAAGCCATAGCTTTGGCATTGAAAAAGAATTGAGAGTTTTTTTCAATAACATTACATTTTGCAATGCTAATTCCACAATGTGTAGAAGTTGAGAAAAATCGAAGTTTTGCCAAAGTTACCTTTATTGGTTGTTAAATAGATAAAAATAAGGTGTATTCGGTCGAAGAACCGAGAAAATAACATGTGAGTCAGAATCACCTTTTATATACTATACTGATATTCATAGACTAAGGAACCCAAACGACCAAGCAAAGCGTCACTCCACAAAAATGTTGTATATTTATAAGAATATTCTGGAGCTAATATTTATTATCGTCTTTGGTATCAATAAAAATAATATAAAACGTTTCTCCTAAATTTCAACCCAACTGTTTACCTTTTAGCATATGTGAAACGCTACCGGTTTGTAAGCAAACGTAACTCGTTAATAACAATTCAACGGGAAATTTTTTCATGAAAAAATCATGATGCTAAAAAATAAATAATTCATAATCATTCAATTTCTCATATGAAAATTTAACAAAACGTTAATTCACATATGAAGTAACCCAAGTTGGGGTAGTACGGGATTTCTGAATTTTTTATTGTTTCATTGTGAGTCGCATCAAAGATCCAAGTGAAAGACTAACAAAGTATACACCCCGTCACAGAGTTACAATTGAAATCTTATCCCCAAACATTCACTCATTTCAATTTTCCAACTCGAGTCGACCTATAGTATATGTTTTCGGTTTTGCACATTACACCGGGTGGCCGGTAGCCAATAAGTATATGTTCGTGGTGCGTGCCCACATCCCGCATGCGAGCTCCCCCCTACCAGGCGAGCACGAGCGCCAAAGAGCCAAGCGCACGAGAAAGCCCGAGCGGAGTTTCGCGCGGGTTGTCCCACGAAGCCCCTCCTCGGACCAGAAGCGCACGAAGCCGAAGAGCTGTTTCTTTCCATCGCGGCTCGGGAGCCCCTCCGGCAGAGCCGTTATATATATAACACTGGCCCGTAGCGAGGCCGGCTCGCGTGTTATGATATTCTGTCATTCTTTGACGTTCGTCCGCGAGGAATTTTTTCAACAGGAACGCATGTACACAATCCTCCTTGCGCAAGGCTGCATATTCCCGACGTCTTTGCGCAGTCTGTACTGCCCCGATATGGCCGCCGCCACGCGAGAAACGCGCGCCTCGCGCGTGTATGTATGGTATATACAACGCACACGTATAGAAGCCGCGGCGGACGCGTGCATTTGTAGAGGTAGAGGAGTTGCCCGCGACTTGAGAAAGACACTGAGTGCAGCTCTCTCTCTCTCAAGGCGCGGAAAGAGGAGGCAGGCGGGGAGATCCCCACCAGCGTTACCGCGTCGATAATAAATTTTAGGGGAAAGCCGTAATGAGATCGGGCTATAGGCCACACTGGACACATCTCTTGCCCATGACAAAATCACGAAGAAACACCGGCGCTACCAGAGAAATGCCCAAGGTGTCCCCGAGGCGAGCAAAAATATCGCGAATTTTTTGCCATTTCTCGGAGATCAGCGCGAGGTGGGCCGCCGCCGCGGCAGCTGCACTCCGTCATTTTTCGGGAAAAACAGTGTCACTGTCCCCATGAGTGCACTCGAGCAGCTGGCTCGGGGCGTTTTCGGTCAAAAGGCCGGAGGATTCCGAGCGTCTCGGGGCCGGGGAAGACGATTCAAATGGCCGGGAGCGCGTCCGACGAGTGGTCCTGCCGAAATTCGGCGCTCGCGGCGAGTCAATGAACCAATGGGAGATGGAAAGGGTCCGAGAGGACCAATCCGGCGTCGCGACGTCAGTTGCGTGTTTAGGGCCCGCGCGGCTCTTCCTCAAAATTGTGTCTTTCCGATCCACGGCAAACAGAATGACGGAGGAGCTGGCGGCCCAGCCGGAGAGCCGCGCGCTTACCACCGCGTAGGAGGGGGATAGAGAGAAGGAAAAAGCCGCCGCGCGCGCCTTCTATCTCGCGTTCACTTCCCCCACCCCCGCGCTCGCGCACACACGCGCGTATTCTCTTGGCTCAAAGCAGCCGCGGCTGCCGCGAGTCGCGTGTACGCGAGACGACACCACTGGGCCTCATGTTCTCCTGACACGCAAACGCTTAAATTGTTGATTATGTCCATTCTCGCGGTGTGCTGTGTGAAAATTTGGATAAAAGAGGGGAGAAAAGACGCGAAGGCGCGCGAACCGCCGAGGCTGCGCATGTGTCGCACGCGCAGTTATATTTGCGGCTCTGTGCTCTTTTTAACGCGCTCGCTGTCTCTTTCTCGCTCGTACGAAGCGCTATTGCCCTGCTATGTTCCAGGCATAACAAAGGAAGCCGGACTGACGAGTATGCCGAGACTGTACGCTTTGACTCGAGCGAATCTCGGAACTAAACGAACCGGTCTGACAATCTGTAGATTGATAAAATAAAATTTTTGTTAATTTGTTTATTAACTTTTTTTAATCGTTACATTTGCTAATTATTTTTTCTACTGATAAGTAGTATTCAACAAAATTTACTAGTTTTCTTTTAGGAATTATTTAAAAATTTAGCAATTGTTTATCAGTTTTAAAACGTGAATAAATGATTTAAGGTAATGTGAATAAAAACACTTGGAAAACTCGCAGGTTCCTTTGCAATTTACATGGCTAATTAGCCGCCCCAGGCGCTTGCAAGCCGAGCACCCAACAGGTGGCATTAAAGAGGCGTGAACGAGCCAATTATCGTAATGATCAGATGCCCATTGTACGAAATGAGGCTCAATTACGTTGCTTTATGCCTCGCGGATATTGATTTTCCAAATTTCCAGCTTGGTTAATCCGATAAAGATTGTCATTTCGCACCTTAGCGAACTTTTCACACCTCGGTCGGGCTGAGCGCGGCTTAATGATTAACACGACGTAATCATTTAGAGACTCAATCAGTCGGCATTTTGAATCAGGCAAGTATAATAGAGAATGTGGTGGTCAAGGAGTTACCAGATAAGGCCGAAGATATCGTGCCAGGGTGATTAAAAGTTAGAGGGAAAAGGCGCTCTAACGTCCGGGCATGATGGATGCAAGCTCGCGCCGGTCTGACTAGACGAAGACGCGCGCGAATTTCCACTTGAGTCAAGCTTGACGATTGATCAATTTCTCAATATGTAATTTGCATACAATGGCCACTTCGGCTTTAATGCTCGAGGCCTGATCGCGGCGTATTCGTTTGAATAGTACGGGTACGGATTATTTTCTTGTTTACTTGATTAATTGATTATGTATTTTATTCGTAATAAAACATTGAGAAAAAAAGGAAAAATTTGACGGATATGGCACTTTTCTTCTTGTTTAGGTGGGGTACCATAGACTTTACAGGAACTACAGTCTGGAGTGAAGGAGAGGAAGAAGATGGAAAAGATAAACTACTCGACCTTATGTGTTTCTGATACAAGGATGGGTTATACGAGGCAACAATAAAATCAATGTCCGGAGTCAATGGGCTATCGCTATCCGTCGCCCGTCCTCTCCCTTCCACTGCTACCTTATTGCTCATCTTCTGTTAAAAGGGGAAAGGTACATTGGCTACACTCCCTTTACTCTGGCAATTTTCTAATATAGTTTTTCAGAAAAACGGGGTTGTTTATTATATTTTTTAATAAGTATTTACGAAGTTACAATTGATATAGTTTTTTTTCTTGGTGAAAAAAAGATCGGGACGAAAAAGTCGATAAAAGAACTTTTGCAACAATAAAATTTTAACTAATTGGAGTAATTTTTCTCTTTCCAATTGCCTGCATTAAACTTAAATACCCGATATTTCACGGAACATCGGCCTTTCACGTAATAAAGTTACGTTAGAAGTATTTGAAGAAGATACAAAGAAAATTGACAGGGTTAAAATGAAGACTCATGGTTCAGATGAAAAAAATTTGAAAGTAATTATATAAATAAATCAGTGTTTGTTTCGTCGAAATTGTAGATATTTTTAAATATTACCCTTTGTTAAACTTGTATATATTGTAAAACACATATATTGAACATGTTATCCCAAAAATTTATTTATCAATAAAACAATGAACAACTAAACAATAAAATAAAATTGTACAAAATTCGACTTTTCTTCTTGGCCAAAGGAATTGCATACACGGACTTTACCAGTCTGTACCTATATATAGCGAGGAGGAGAGAAAGAAGATGGAAAAGATAAAACTACTCAACGTTATGTGATTCTGGTACAAGGATGGGTTATACGAGGCAACCGCGCGAATTTTGCTCAGCCGCACGGAAGAAGGAGAAATGTGCTCTCACGTGCTCTCCTGCTACATCAAAGTACGTATGCGGAATGTGAATAGAATTTTCGCTTCAATTTCACTCATGTAGAATTGAACTTTTACCTTATCACAAAGCATCCCCCTTTATTCTTTTCACTTAGAGTACGTTAACCGGATACACGTACTCGAATTTTTAATATTCGTTCCTGCATTTATTTATTTATTAATGTTGCTATTATTTTAACACGTCTAACCTCAAATACTTTCCGAGAAGTACTTTTAATTTTCTTAACACTTTGAACATAGCCGTTAAGTACGCGCAACGTATGATATATACGCTTTAATGTAGAATAAATATTTAATTAAGTAATTATTAAATTTATCAGCAAACGCGTTTGTATTGTTGTACAAATGTGACTTTGAATAATCCCTTGAAATATTTAAATTTCAATTAATCCTTGCAGAGATAAACGAATTGTTAAACAATTGACATAGAATGTGCACACGTATAGTACACACAATATTTAGAACGTCTGGTGAGACGAGTCTCTGGAAATGTCCAGGGGCGTGGCTCGGGGTGGCATCTTTCGTACGAAACTTCTATCAGGGTAACACACCATACTGGAGCCAGTTCGTCTCATTCTCTCTTTCTTTCTCATGTGAATTACCTTTCGATGGGTTGTTATTATTGTGCATTATTTCACCCTTTCTCCTTCTGCCGTTCGCATTGGCAAACAGGTGGAAATGCTTGTTTATGGCCGGAAGAAAATGGAGACATGCATTTATTTTCTTAGCGGCCTTGTTAAATCCTTGAAAGTGGCCACTGGACAGATATGGCAAGCCCCCATAAAGAATATCTGCAACAGGATCGCATTCGCTCGCAAGAGCTCTAAAAGAACGCGTGGATAGGACCACTTTATATTTTGTTAGTCTCAATATTTATGATAATTTGTGATTAAAAGTTGGTTTATTTGATTTTGTTTAATTTATGTAAGAATTGTTTTCAACATGCGCAATTTATGGCTACGTAATAGATGAATAATGGAATAGTCCAAATGGAATAGTGACGATGAAAGGAAAACTATGAGTTTGTAACTTGGAATTTATAACATTTTCGCTTTTATTTCAAGTAAAAGTCTACATGGAATGCGGGAAAAAATCTAAGATGAAAATCTTTCATTAATTGTTGGTGTTATTAAGAAAAAAGAAAAAAATGGGTTATTTTTAAAAGCATTAACAGATTGCTCTACGAAATCTGTGATTTATATGAAGTAATTGCTAATTATTGATTTACACGTAATAAGAAAAAATTTTTATTTTCTCATCAATCTGCATATAGGTGCTTATGCAGATAGTTTTTTGGATTGCTAAAAGTTTAATAATCTTCGAAAAAAAGTATAAAATCATAATAAAGAATTTTTTTATTAAATAAAAACTCCTTTGAAATTATTAATTTTTAGAATCTAAAATGTTCCTCAATGAACTTGCAATAGAAGAAAGATTTTTAAAAATCAATATTAAAAATTTGTTTTTGTCAATCACATATATCTTGATAATTCGTAGGTATGGTATTACTTTTATGTTCAATGAATTATTAAAATTTATGAGTTTAACTAATGTGAACCCTCGTATCCGTATGATTTTCACGTATAAATGATGTTCATATTACGAGTTTAATGAATTTTCTAACTCATCCAACTAATCTGCCAAAAAATTAAAATTTTATAAATTTTATAAAAGTAATTAAAGCTCGTATAAATATAACATTTTATAATTAATATTACATTTTCTTCAGAATGAGATATTGAAACAAGCTAAAGATCAAGATGTTATCGACGCAGTCGGCGGCAAGGTATAGATAAAGAATTCAATAAAGTTAGATATATCTAGCGTTCCGTATACAAGTACGTATACATAATACACGTGTAAAAGAGATACGAAAGAGAGCGCGGGCTTCGGATCAGTAGCAGCAACAGAAGCAGCAGCAGCTGCTCCTGCTGCACGCGCGGTACTTTCTAGCGGCTGATGTGCGCCTGTTAGGTGTGAACCACGGCGCCGCGTACCGACGCAACCCATTGGACCTTCGAAGGCGTCGCTATCACTGCGTGGAGTCGAGCGATTTCCGTGGGGGTCGCGGTGTACTGCTCTCTGCCACGACAAAGCGCGCACGAGGGGTTTGCACTTGCAGCTCTGCCTCCAGAAGCGCGCCCGACGCCGCCAGCCACTACGCGGCGGCGGCATGCACCGGAGAACGGAGCGAGAGTCCGCCGGCTCTTTGCTGCCTTGCACGACCCTCGTGCTCCCCCTGCCGTTTCCCGCTCATTCTCTTTCTCCTTCTCTCCTTTTGTAAGCTATGTACGCATGCGCCAGCAGCGGTGGTGTGTGTTCAGCTTGTATGCGGATGCTGTACTATACGAAGGCGCGGAAGAAAAATAATGCAGGTGAGCTGCTTTCGCGCGTCAAATAAAATTGCAAGTACAAGGTGAAGATTGAAAAATCGAGGGAATTGAGTATTTACAAGCAAAAAAATTGGCAGCGGTGGGATTCGAACCCACGCCTCCGAAGAGACTGGTGCCTTAAACCAGCGCCTTAGACCGCTCGGCCACGCTACCTTTCTCTCTCTGACGTTCGTTAAAACTCCACAAATACTTACGTACTTTCGCGAAACAATATTTTTCATTTTCCCAATTCTAATTTTAAGTTTTCGTTCGAAATAGTATTCAAAACGTAAAAACAACAAAAAAAAGAAACAAAAAAAAACTGGAAAAGTTGGTTTATTAAACTAAAAGGTGGTATTGAAAAATAACTTTTTAGTTTTGTAAAAAAAATATTGAGTATTTACTTATTGAAATTTCATGTCGATTTCATAAAAATCATCTCCTGAATTCAAACTTAAAAAAAGCTCACTAAGTTGAAATCAGTTTGAGCTTCAACAAAGTATGCACTTTATTTGTACGAACTAATTCTCTACCGATGAATGCGCCTGAAATTATTTCGAGAATTTCTGAGCCGGCATGAGGACGCATGAATCATAAAGCCGTTGAAATATAGTGCAAGAATAATCTAGACGTAATAATTAATTCGGCAAGATAATTGCCTAATTAGCCACGGCTGAAGCACTGCGGTATCAGCAGGGCCATTTATCCATCAGCCGGCGTAAGCTTCGTTTTAACGAGACGTCCCTCGCGAGAGAGAAAACAAGGGTCGCCGTCAAGTACCGAGGGCGAGGCCGGTAAAAGAGGAAAAAAAGAAAATCGGCAAGTTGGCAGAAAAAAATAACAAGTGTCACGGCCGATATTTCGCCCTGCTGGCTCTATAGTCAAAAATAAACGCCAAGGCAGAGGCACCAAGGTGAAGTTCCCGAGCGAGCTCCATCGAGCCGTCTTATAAACAGAAATGCGGGTCGACATTGCGAGTTATGTGTAACAGTCACGGGGCAGATACTCTCGGCAGGGAAGAGTAAGGGGAGGGGGGAGGTGGTGCCGGAGTCGTCGACGTCGGCGGTGGTGCGGCGCGGTCTCCAGTTACTCGCGCTATACTTCTTTCGAACGGAGAGGGATTTTCGCGCCTCGAGCAGTTCGCATATATATATATAAAAAAGCTCTCGGTCCACGTTTGTGTGGTCCGAGTCAGGCAAGAGGCTAGCTGATCCATATATAGAATCGCCCCCTACGCTCACCAACATGCGCCCACACCTGTCACGGATATATACTCAGCCGCGGAGCGGGAGCAGCACTCGCTTTTTGATCTTTCGTTTTACAACAAGGGCTAAGTTTCCGGCGCCAGACGCGCGGCCAGTCGTTATCTTTCCTCTCCGTGACAATCGACTTCAACCACACAAGCTCAAACATGCCGGGACGTCCACTGTGGCAGGTAAGCGAGTGCATCATCCCTTAAATATACACAGGCGACACGCGCTTCGCGCGCCTTTACGCTAGAGGTGACGAGTGACCGGATCCACTGGCAAACTGTAACACTCTCTCGCGGGCCTCTTACTCATGCGTCAACTTATTACCGACGATTTTGAGGAATTTTGACCGCGACGCGAACGACGAGATTTACTTGACACTTGAACGCTCTTCCGCGTCTGCGCGAGCGTGCGCGCAAGCTCTAACCACCAGTTGCTACAAGCCGCGCTCTCTGTAACTCATGACTTTGGTTTTCTTTTTGACTTTCGATACCAAGTTGGAGAAAAGTCGCGATGAAAAGCTGGCGAAAATTGAAATACGAGACTCGGCGCGGAAGTTGTTATTACAGTAATGTCTCGGTGTTATTTACGGGTTCGAAAAACTGAGCTTTACGATATTTTCACCGAAATTCGGGGAATATGTATTTAACTTGCTTTTCGTGAAGTTTTTCGCAAATAATGATTTGCGCGATGACTCAGATTGGCATTTTGGAAAAACCAAATATTTTAAGAATATTTTCAATTTTTTATTTTTAAGCTTAATTTTATTTTTTTGTTTGTCGAAAAATTATCTTTACTACTACAGCTTGTATATTATCCAGAAAAAAAAAATCAAAAAGTTATACAAAATTTTGTACAATTATCGCTACGTTTACAAATTACATTATCAATTGAAATCTACAAGCGACAAATCTAAAAATTTGTGTGAGCTTTTTGAGACAGTAACAGACTCTATTGGATTAAGCGTAATCTTCTGATAGGATATTATTTATCATGTGACCGAACCTTTTCCTGTATACTACATATATGTTTATAGCTTTCTAATTTTAAAAGCTCTCTGACGACAGTGATGACGACGATCATGCTTATGATTCATCACATATATGATTACACGATCACAAATAATTTTCATATTTTCGGACTTGGACATCTAAAGTCTACATCTAAAAGATATTCGACAAACTGAGCAATCTGATATCATTTTGCAAAATTTACCCCAAAATAAATTTTAATGCGCTCTTCTAATAGATTTGAAAATGACCTTGACACCTTCTCTATGTTTCTGAATCATCACTGACTCAAAATTTGAGGAAGGTGGAAATTCACCCGGTCAATTAACCGGAATATCATTTTTAGAGCTTTTAATAACATTCGACATGATTATATTTCGATTCGATTTTTACAATATTAAGGCATCAAAGTTTGTAAACAAAATGTATAAATATTTCAGACATGCAAGTTTGAACCTGAAAACGAAAATTCTTTATTGTGAGATTTTTTTTTTTAGAAAACATGATGAGCAGAATTATTTTTGGACGCGTCAACAGGGCGCTTCTCGTTTATTTCTGTTTGTAAATTTATCGTTTCAAATTGATGTGTTTACAGCAGACACTAATGTTTCATCAAAACATTAAAAAATATTTTTAAATTCCTTATGATAAAGAGCTTGCATCTATACTTGAAAAAAAATGTCCTTAATATTAAAAAAAAAAAAACGTTCACTACTCATAAATATTGTGAAAGATTTTAATTAAATAAAGTCATTACACATTAAAACATTGGAATATTTAATGTTAGGAAAAGCAAACTGAATGTATATCCATCTACAAATCCAAAATACGCGCGCGCGAGGCAGTGAGTTTTATTGCAAGCTCGTTTTGCTTCGTCCAGTGGAATCTCTGAGAAATGGTCCAGGAATAACTCCGAAATGACGTTGCACCGCGCCGAGGTAGAGAGTTTTGAATCGGAAAGCTCAGCGATGCCAAGGGCGCGTGATGAATCTCTGTTAGAACACAGAGAGGAGCGTACCTGATAAAAGTGTGTCAGTCCGAGAAAATTTTGAGAGCGCGACATTGCAACTGCAGCTCGATCTTTCGCGGCCGTGTTCTATATAGTTTTATATAAACAAACCTTGAGCTCCACAATCATGTTTATTATTTTTAAATGTTTATATAGTATGTGATAAATTGATGTTATTATTGCTTTGTGCCAATTTTCAAATGTCCATTGTTTTCCAAAACTTATTATTTCAAATAAAAATATTCATTCAATATGATTTTCTTGTTTTTCATCAATATGTAATTACGTATTATAATCATTCAATTAGTTAAACAAACATTTAAATATTTAAAATTCAATTACACAAGGTACACTTATTATTAACACATGTCAATTTGCTTAAAGCTAATGACTCAATAAACGTTCGAATTTATTAAATAAATAGTAACAAATATTCGATCA
The DNA here is from genome assembly GCA_030522585.1 of Anagyrus pseudococci. Lineage (NCBI taxonomy): Eukaryota > Metazoa > Arthropoda > Insecta > Hymenoptera > Encyrtidae > Anagyrus > Anagyrus pseudococci. The sequence continues at coordinate 70,313 of JAPYYQ010000191.1, read as the reverse complement.
ATTTTAATTGCAGTCATCAAGTATAAACACGTTAATGATCAAAACTATATACCTATAAATAAAAGAAAGCGTGAAATACGACGTGATTGTTCGGCATAATTGCCGCCTTTTGGCAGCAGACCAGTACTTATAGTCAACACTGAAACGTAGCTATAACGTTGCATTTTGTTTTCCAAGCACCAAACTCAAAACATTTTATTCGACTTATGAGAGCTTAAAATGACTCAATCGGTAACGCGTCGGCTCGTCAATTCATGAGCTCAAGCCCAGCGTCAGTTTTCTTACGCGAATTCTGACGTGCCCGAAATACACTTGTTACATTTCAATAAAAATAGTACATCTCATGATTTGTTTGTTTTCCATTTTACCTCAAGTTATTTTTTGTTTTCCAAAAGGTCAAAGTCTTTTAAAAATACAAGAAAGAAACAAAAAACAAAAAGAAAACATTGTGCATAAACAACGAAAAATATTTTTAAATAAATGAATTTTATTTAGAGAAACATTTATTCATTTATTTTTTTTAAATTGGCTTTAAAAATATACGATACATAAAAGCTTACAAGTATTATTAACTTATCGTTTTATAAACAATAAAGCGTTTATAAACGAAAGTAATTTGACAAAAAGTTAATGATTATACATGAGAGTTGCGATGATAAAAAAAATATATTATTATCATTAATTATTGGTAAATGGGCAAGATACAATTTTTGTTTTTGTTATTATTGCTTACAGAAATATAAACCAATTGTATTAAACATTTAATTACTAAATATATAATATACACGTAGCAGTTGAATACAAAATTTACATATGTCTCGTGTTTCCGAAACCTCCATGACCAGACTGGCTGGCACCTTTGTTGAAGCCCATTTGCAAATTGAGCTGTCCCTCGCTAGCGCGAAGCTGATCCTCTGTGAAAGTTCTTTTATTTTCATCGGCCATCTTCGGGCCTAGTCTGGGTCCTGTGTACTCTTCGTGTTTTTGCGTCTACGATCATAAAAATTTCAATTAGATAAAATTCAATAGTATGGAGTCAAATGTGGGTAATTGAAAAAAGCATACTATTCTTCCCAAAGAGTACAGGCAGAGGGTCACTTGAGGAATGTTTCTCCTTTCGAATAAATCGGCTGTTTGGAAAATTTCTTCTTCTGGAACGCCGTATTTCTTAATTGCCGCTTGGAATCTGTAAAAAAAAATACAAAAAGCATTTAACAGTTATTCGTAATTTTCATTTTTACCAACTGTCGTAAAAATACCTTTGAATATTTTCCATAAGCTGGAAGTTTGTTCCTTTGGTCTGAATCTTCTTAACCGAGCCAGGAGCAATTTTGTTAATCAATTGACAAAGAATAACACCATCTTTCAAGATGTCTTCGTAATTTCCAGGAGGCAATTTCTCTCCTATAACAGTTTGGATCCATTCAAGCACTTCTTGCTCTTGTTCCTTGTTGCGTGGCTACAAGAAAAAAATAAGTTTTGGTAAAAATACGGTTTCGAGAAAATTCTCGAGCCGCTGGAGCGGTGTAACGACGTTTAACGTTAGATCCAAAATATGACTGTCTTAAAAACGCGTCTCTTTAAAAATAGAACGCTGCTGAGAGCGCTGACTTACAGATATAAATACTTTGAGAAATTGACGACACATAAATGCTCGTCTTCATTTTTTTTCAATACGAATCTTTGCAATGAGTTACCGGATGATAAATTTTTATTTTTATCCCGCGTGTCAGAAATCCGTGCTTTTTCGAGTTACTGGAGTGTTTCGTTATGTTCGAGAATTGTTTACCGAAACATTTTATTTTTACCCGGCTGCACAACTAGTTACTCTCGTCGCAAAATAAATCTCGTCAAAACAATATTCTAGCGTTTCTTTGTGCTCTTCCAACGTCAATAACAATAACAAAATTGTCCGTTTGACGTAAGCTTTCCACTAAATATACGTAGTCGAATCGGCGATAAATTAGTATTTATAGCAGAGAAAGGAAGACATGAGTTGCTTGGGAATAACATGTAGGTATACACTATATGCACTCTCGTCGAGCAGACATTACACGGCTCACAAATAATTTGCAAGCCCGCCAGTTTAACGCGCCGCTCGAGTGATTATTTCGGGAAGAAAAGTTTCTTTGATGGATTACAATAACCATGTACATGGGGCGTTTTCCGATCGCGAAAAATCGCCATCGCTAATTTTAGAACAAACGCCAGTCGAATAACAGTTTAAATTGAATAATGTGTTTGCTTGAAGTACCGGAGGGAATACAGTTAGCACGGAAATACTCTCTCGTTTAAACGTTAAAAATATAGGCCCCGAATGAGAAAATTAAATGCGCCAAGACAGATAGAAAAGTGCGCGCTTTTAGCAGCACATTATATTTTCAGTCTCGGAAAATAAACCGCGTAAGTGTTAGAGATATGAGTTAGTGAGCGACCTCCGGGCAGTCTCGGTAAATTTACATTGAAATTAGTCGAGTTCTAGACTAAGGCCCGTCTTAAGGTGCCTCCCAGCTTCCAGCGGTAATTTGGCACATTGTCAAAACTCGAGTCTCAAGGTACTGAGTTAATTTATTGTTATTGTCAATTAGACTTTGATTATTAGAGAATCATCGTTCACCTATTGACTATTATTCGAACTTATTTTAGAAATGCATTTGACAATGTTAATTGTTGAAGAAAAAAAAAAATGTATTTTCATTCGCGTTCTTCAATTCACTAAGGTTTTAAAACGCCCAACTTCGTTTTAAGCGTACGATAGGTACATACGGAAATAGAAAAAAATATTTCTGGATGGTTGAAGTCATGAAAAACAAAGAAATAGAGAACTTCCGGTGGTAGAATCTCGTAGAAAGCATTACAGAAATAGCATTTTCCAGATATACAATTTTGTCATTTCTACATCGAGAACGTGAATCCATTGAAAAATTGAACAGTATTTAACAATTTCACGTTAGTTTCAAAAAAATTTTTTGTTCTTGCAAATGCTAATTTTTACGAAACACTTTAATTTTTAATTTATCGTTCACTAGCACGTAGAAACGGGAATCAAAGAGACAACGATTAAATTGTAAAAAAAAATCATCGAGGTTTAAACACTTCTCTGTACATAACATTGCAACCAAGTATAAACACGCGTAAAAAAGCATGGGAGACGTACCGGCATTTTGAGTAGCTGTTTTGTAGTTGAGTGTTGTTTCTGTGATAATGTAACTCGGCAGTGAAGTTTGAAGGAAAAGGCGGTGTAGTGAGATTTTCAAACTGTACTACTCGGGTGGAGTAAAGACTAAGTCAAATGCCGGGCGTCGCGACGCTATATGGCGTTCTCCCCTCCTTCGCTCCGGCTGATCTTCAACTACCAGAATTTCTTTGGCACGTTGCCTGTACGATGTTCCCACACCCCCACTCTATTCCCTTCTTTCTCTCCATCTCACTGTCTGTCTTACGACTAAGACCATACGCACTACTGGTTCGGTTAATCGTCTACAGACTGTAATTGTAAAATCGTTGTTGTCTATACCTTTTTTACAATGTTTTTAGTAATTTAGTGTTCAATGTATTGCTCAGGTTCAACTTGACTATTATGATATATTCATAAAACATTAAAATATAATTTTTACTTATTTAAAATTGTTTCAAATTTGGTTTATTTTTTTAGTAAATAATTTTCTAAAATGTTATGACAAAAGAAAGCTTTTCTTTTTAAAAATAATTAAGTGAATTTTGAAATAAATAAATTTTCAATTTTGAATTATTCGTTTGAAATAAATGGTACAATTAGAATTGTCAATTACGACTAATAACAATCAATTGTTAGCAATTTTTGGACATATAAATTATCTATTAATATTTTAGACACGCTTATTTTAACAAAGGTAAAATGAATATAAAATGACGCATTTAGCATAATATTTCTGATTCTGTTAAAAGTAAGAAAAAATCAAGAACAATTATGATTGTAATAATCGAAAATAATGGGCTTTAACAATAGGTTCTATTTTCAACTTAATAGCCTCATTAAAAGTTTGTCATGTATAATATCACAAGCATAAAAAGGTGTGACGATGTTCGGGAAAATTTAATTGGTGATTTAAGCACTAAGTTTGCCAGAAGATATTTCGCGAAAAAGATTCGCTATATGAAAATAGAAGGCTAGTGAAGACATTACCACCGGGCAGACGTCATTGTACAAATAGTAAATTTCGGAGTATATCGAAGCATAAAATAAACAAGTGGGTGTATTGCGTGTGCAAAAAGCTTTTTTTTTACTTGTAAAAGAGGAAGAGCGACAAGTTAACGATGGACATCCGCCAGATGAAAACGCCGATACGCGAACGGAGCATCGTAATTTTTGGATGCAGGCCATTTGAAAGCGTGATGTCACCGCTCGTTTTAGATTTCGTCAATCAACGCTTTTCCAAGTTTATCGTTAAACGAGGAAGGTCGAATCAATGCCTCAATACACTGTGCTCTTAGTTGACTATTTTTGATGTTAGTTTTTCTTCGGTTATTCTAAATCATCGGCGAAGTAGTTATTCTTTATTTTTTTATTGCTTAATATTGTACCAAATATATGTATAGATTAAAATAAATAATTACTGTACAGTATTTTATTTTAATTAAGATAATAAAAACAGTAAATTATACTTAAAAAGGAACTAGTTATTTTGAATAAATTGAAGTTCGCGGGCTTATTGTCTTCAAGTACGTTAGTTCTCTTAACCACCGCTAGGTGGAATACTGATTTTCTTTACTCGCAAGAAGAATGGAACTTCTCGGCTATATACGGAGGTCTGCAGGCGATATTCTTTAGCTTTGCGCAGTGGCGATATCGTAACCAATGAGGTAATACCGAGGTGCGATTATTGCTAGTTGAAAACTTTTACCAATACCCCGCCAAGACGATGTGAAATACCATCGGCTACGGCAATTTTTGAAAGTTTCTACGGAAACTTGCTAATTGATGAAAAAATTATAATCGTCCTCAATGAGATTTCGGTTATTACATTTACAGAGTCAACACATGTACAGCATATTAATTATTATTATACAAAAACAAACGTATCAAATAAATAAAAATATAAAGTAGACATAGGATGCAATCTGTTTATTGCGAATTTTGTGTATTTACGCAACATTTATTAGTTTATAAAGCGTCGAGATAAATTTATAAATTTTTTCGTACGTAATAAAATAGAGTGCTTTTTTGCCATTTCTTTGAAGTCTGTTAAAAGAAGTTACGATGGTTATATATCGTCACGTATGATTTGTGTGGCTCTGGTGACAAGTCAGTTATTTTTGAAAGATGTTTTTAGTGAGCGGTAAACAAGAAATATATATTTTTTAATTTTAACTATTAACGCAGTATCAACTCTTGAATTGTTATTTATTTTTTGCAAATAAATTTTTCATGAAAAAATAATAATTGAATTTCGTTGAATTATCATAATCGTTTTTACATTTACAAGACAATCAAATAATAGAGTGTAAAAAAACCATTTGTAAAAAACTTCCATAATTAACATTGCTATTAAACTATCTTACACAATACGAACAATTTTAAATTGCAGGTTGCTGGAAAGCGTGATCCAGACCAGGAGGCTGAGGCCCAGGCTTGGATCGAAGCAGTTATTGGACAATATTTTCCCAAAGGTAAGTTATAGTGTCAAAAAAAAAACTGTTTTAACTTTACCCACCGAGATATCGATTTTGAAAACCTCATAAAAGCATTTGAAAATAAAGCTCGCGCGCAGCCGTAGCAAGCACGACGAGCTTGTCGTTCTATGAAATCCTGTTAGTCAAAGGTAGCCCGAGTCTGCAAGCATTTTCCGGCTGTACCGCCCCCGCGTTTTTATGGCTTCTATAAATACACCCCGACGAAACGTGCGCGAGGGGCGAGAGCAGTACAAGCGAAGGGGAAGACGGGTGGAATCAATAACAGACGAACCCTCCGCTGCGTGCATAGTACCCGGATGTCGACGTCGGGCCTTGTGACGTCGGGAAGGTTGAATTCTTTGCTAGATTAGTAATCAACGTCGCAGGTTGACGTTCTTCTCCGTCGTATATCCAGATAAGCAGTTTTACCCTGCCTACCGACTTAAGGCTTTTACATGATTTATCACGATGTCATCGAACGCTAACCGGTGTCAAAACCTCTGTGATATGTTACTGCATTATATTACGTCAAAATACGGCAAATCCATCATGATTTATCTAGCTAAGACGAGGAAAACGTGGAGAAGTCTTCAGTCGGCGGATAGGTATAAAGTCGGCGTCGCGACGCCGGGGCGGGTGCCGCGCTCCTAACCGTTTTACTCCCCTGGCAAAAGGCGCGCTCCGTTACGTCAGAGCGAGCGATGCCGGGGTCAGCGAGAAGTACACCCCTTAACGGTGCGCCACGTGGCGCGCCAGATGGTCTGCTTGCGCCGATCCACCCCCTGTGGTGAACATACGACCCTGGTGTGGGAAACACGCCGGGCATCGACGCAATCGCCTTCGCTCTTAACGCTACTGCCAGCGGCTGTCTTCTCGGTCATCCCCCCTGTTCGTCTAAATGAAAGTCTTGATTATTTCATTTTTTAATTATTGTTTCGCATAATTTCTTTGTGAAAAACACAGATGTGAATATTTTTTATTTAAAGAATCAAGGAAATTTTAGAAATAGAGAGCGGAATGTGAGAAAATATGAGCGATTGTCGAGACAAATAGCTGCTCGTACCACTTGACGTGTCGCGTCAAGCAAAATTTGAGTTTCACGATCAAGCGGCAAGGGCAGCAGCGCTCGTCGTCGGCTCGGATGATCTTCAATCTCAGCGCCAAGCTTAAACGGCCATGGGATAAGCTTGGTCGTTTCGCTGCGCAGCGCTAAATTTAATGAGCCTCCACTTTCGGACTGTCAGCCTGGTGGCTTCGAGGACGCGATGGAGGTGGCCAAACGTCGAAGCCACCCCCACTTAAGTCGTGCGACTGGATATCTCCCCATCCCCACCTCCGCGTCGCTTCGAAGGGGTGGCGACGTCAGCTAGTGGAGAGAGAGAAGGCGGGCTTTGCCAGGCCGCTGCACGGAAAAGCTCTCGCGGCGAAGTAAGCGCCTGGTCTTTCTGGATCGAGGGCGCACCTGTCGAGGGTCACACCGGCGCCTCACCGTCTCGTCTGTTTCCACTTATTTTCCACCCCTCACCGTTTTCGCAATTTGCACGGATAAGTGTTGTATTTTTAAAAATATTCATACCGTTTTTATTTATTTACGTTATAAAAGTAAACATTACTTGTCCAATCGAACGCGAATCATTTTGCGTGAACGGATTATTATTATCAATAAAAAAAAAATTAAATTAATATACAAGTTAATAATGATTTTGTGACCAGTCAGTTATATACTTCCGTTTAAAATAACGTAACAATAGCCAAGTATATCTAAACTGTATTAAAAAAAGAAAAATAAAAACTGTTCAACAACGTAAAAATATTTTCTGAAAAGGAAAAATAAGCTTAGCGCCCTCTACGAATAGAAAAAAAAAGAAAATGGGGTGAGCGCACACGTAGCTTTTCTGTTAGCCTGTTCCCGCGACTAGGAAACGTCTTGGGTGCTCCTCGTCTAGGCGCAAGCTTGCATAGAGCTTTGCTTCCCTTTATTAGGCGCAAGCTCGAGCGACACCTGCAAGCTCGGCTGCAAGCCGGATAATCAGGGCTTTTGATGTTACTGGTCCGTTTTAAACTCAACTTCATTTGGCGATTCTTCAACCACTAAAACTCGCGCCGGGGAGCTCATTGCGGACATTTTTCTTTGCCCGAGAAAATGAAAAAGTGAGCCTAACGGGAACGAGAAAAGCTCGGAGTTTGTGGAAAGTCGCGTAGGGTACCGTTAGAGAAAAGCCCCGAACATGGGAGCCTGATCTTGGAAGCTTGCGAGGCATGCCAAGCACGATTCTTACCCAACGAACCTCGAATGGCAAGTGGAGTATGTCACCCTCGCACGTGCGCCGGCGCTGCGTTGCAAGCTCTCCACGTTCGCTACGCAGGGTAAACGAGATACGCTGGGAATCACTCGGTAAAGAAACAATCTGTTCGACAATTAATAATCACATCACGATTAAAATTGGCGAAATGTAATTTCCCAAACTTTTATTTAGGTAATTTTATACTCCAATCTCGAAATTTTATAGATTCTTAATTATTATCTCAATATTAACAATTTATTAAAATAAAAACAGTTTTTGAGTTTATTTACATTAATTAAAATTTCTATCAATAGAATAACGCGTTTTAAATCTCAAACTTGTTGTTAACATAAGCTCAAGTCAAAACACAGATTTCACATAGTCTCGATTCAATGCTAAATTAGCAACAGAATTAATCCAATTTCATCGATAGAGCATTATCGTGTAAAGATATAGCTAGACTAGACGAGGCGATGACCGGTCGACGTCGTGGGGGCTATCGATTTGCCGTCATCCTTTCATCATGCGACGTCGTGGGGACGCCTGGTGATCAGGGCTGCATGCCGCGCTTCTAGGTCTACTGCCGCGGCGCTCGCGGCGCCTCCGAACCCTGACCTCCGACCTCTACGTGTATACATATACACACACGTGCATAGAGAGAAGCGCGCGGGAAGTCGAGAGGGAGCGAGCTGGCATATTCGACGACGAGCCGTCTGGCATGGCCGCGTCCGTTGTCCTCGGCATTGCATCTTGAGGGTCATCCGCCAGGTGTGCAACGGCATCGTCGAGGGTGGGGTAGCGGAGGTACCGCTGCCGAGACAAACGTCAGTCATCTGTCTGTCACGACGGCGCGAGACGGCCTGGCACACCAGGGAACCAGCAGACGTTTGAGGGATTTACGGAGGGTGTGTCGGCGCGCCCGTGTCGAGGGCTTGACATCGACACCAGCGCGGCGTGTGAACGTCCGTGACCCCTCTGCCGCGCGTATCTCGCTCTATTTATATATATACACTAGGCGGATGTGGGTGGTCGCTGATGACGAAACCGTCATTTCAAGCTCGTCGAACTTTCATCTGGCTTGCCGAGGGAATTGATTTTATTTGACTTGTTTGATCTTTTTGCGTTGTTTAAGTTTTTGAAAACTTAAACAACGCAAATTTTAAATAAATTTGCGTTAAATTCGCGATAAATTTGTAACATAACAAAATGTCTGAGGGATTAGACCATCAATTAATTAAAAATGACGCATAAACGAGAGTCTACGTGCTCTGATGTCTTTCTTATTTATCAACGGATTTCGATGAGCTTATTGGCACGCAGAAAAGTTGGCAAAACTTTTTAATGAAACTCATAATTAGAAAGTACGTTGACCTTTCTACTATGTTTTATTTTTAATGAAGTAAATTCAAATTGTTAACTGTACAACAATTTATCGAATAATAAAATCTTGCAATTCACTGAATTCGCGATACGCAAGCTTTAGCAAATTTATTCGAAAGTAAGGGGAGGATATGTTAGGTATATACATATGGGACCGCCATTTTCGTGCTTGCAAGCTTGAGTAGCGTTAGCCAGTATCAATCTAGCTCGTCAAGCGCCGTCATGGAAACTCTAGTGTATTAGGAAAGCAAGGCTAGAGCAGTGGATGAATTTATGGTTACCGCAGCAACGCGTTGGTCGGGCGCCGCCACCCCCGCAGAAGAATTTTTCTTAGCCGAACTTCTTATAGCGGCGAGATGCAGCGAGGCCATAAATATTTCGATAACCGAGAAGACGATGCTGGCCTTTGACGGGCAACGCCGAGCAGAAAAGAGTCGATCTCGCGCGTTCTCAGCCACCTGTCAAAAGTCCATCAATGACGTCATTCCGAGACAAGCCTACCAGGATTACAGCCCCGGGGTAGATTTACGAGTTCGCGCAACAGGTTGCCCCGAGCTTGCGCTGTAGACACCCGCCGCGTGCACAAGCTCACGTGGACTTCCAGCTGTTCACTTCTCTGCGAAGTTTTTTCATGTACACGCTCTGGTTTTAATTTTTGTTTTTTAACTTTCATTTTGTGGACGAGGATAATGTAAAACTATAACGTCTGATTTTGGATTTGAGTTTTTTAAACAAAGCTTTAAATAGAAAACTCGAAATTACTGATAAAAAACTTGTAGTTTAATACAATATAGAAAAATTTTAAAAATTGTGCTACTTTTAAATGATGATCAAGGAAAAAGATAGCTTTTGAAAACAAATTAATAGTGGAAAAAAGTGCATAAAAATAACGAAAGTTAAGCTTTGCTCTACAGAAAGTCAGTGGTAAAGCAGATTTGGCGCGTAGATGGTATGAGCGTTACAAGGGGGTGGCACAGAGTTCCCGCGGGACCTGTTGCTAACGTCAAAGATCGTAAATTCATGCGCAGGATGTTGTCCTGGTGAAAATCTTGTCTTTGACATCTTTATGACATGCCACTGACATTTAATCAATACTGGGCGTACTGGTCTAGGTAGAGCATGCGCAGAAAATTTTTACAAAGATGTCAAATATTATTATTAAAAGGCGTTAATGGGTGCTTAATAATGTAGTAGTTTAACGTAAAACATCACTCTTCTTTTTGTAGCTAAATAATTATCGATTAAATAACAGATACTTTCCTAAAAACAAATTCTATTAAAAAACGTTCTATTAGTTAAATATTTATTTATTCTAAAGATATAATATGCTAAATTATTTTGGTACACTAGTTAGACAAATTCTCAAATTAAATTTTCCCAAAATCACAAAAATAGCGTCAAAACGATAAAATCAAAATAATTTTGAGTTTAGTAGAAGAAAAAGTTCTGTAGAAAAACGAAGAACGAGAAAGAAACGAGGAAAGTCGACGTAGCAGAGACAAATCATCGATTCGTCTCGACTCGTCGCCAAAGTGACGTGTCGCCGTAGCAGGAAATCATATTCGCCGCGCGCTGTTCGATTTCATCGATACGCGCCTATATATTTACACATACATATCACACCGTACACGAATGTAAACCCATTGCGCATACGCGCTCTCCAGTTGGCGCGTTTTATATTTTTCATTTTGTCATGCAGAGAGAGAGACCAGCAACGTATATATACATATACAAAATGAGCCAGTGGAGCGTGCGGCCTGTTGTAGTGCGATACATTCGACGTCTGAAAAATATCCGGCTAGTATATGATCGATCGGGTCTGAAAGGAGCAAGCAAACACTTTTATCCGTCCTGCATTCTCTCTTGTTTCGCAAATAAATCGAAGCCATCGACGTTTTTTTTTCAACCTATACACGCGCCTCGATGGCAAAGCCCGCGATCGAATCTCCGCGCGTCTGAAGCAAAGAAGGAGGAGAAAGGACGAAGAAGACGTTGGAGAGCAAGACATTAGGGGGGATGGAAGGGGGAGTGTTACAGGGCCGAGTCAGAGGAATCTCCAAAGACGGAGGCATCGATTTTCTGTCACCTCTTTGCGTTTACGACATCTCACAGTGGCCCGAAACTATCAGGGACGTATCAATGCCTCGCACGCGCGCGCACCACCCCCGCATCCCGGACAGCCGAATGAGCCCCTGCCGCCAAATTGTTCCGCAAGCGAGAACGCGCGGGTAGAGAGACAGAGCTACGCTAAGCTATAAGCGCTGCTGTTTTCTGGATAGCCGATTAAAAAAGGCCAGTCGATGCCGACACTGGGCGAGCAGAATGCGGCTTGATACTCTATACGGTCGCGCAGCTGCTGCAGCCGGTCCCCCGCTCTCGAGCGGTGTGATACGTGCCTCGCTACTTCTATTCGCCTGATGCTCGAGCCAAACACTTTTCCAGATCACAATAGAATTTTTACGAAATTTTAACTGCTAATGCGATCACCCCGATCCTCCCCCTTTCACTGTTAACACAAGCGTTTAGTTTGTATACGTCTGGAGATGTCGGGTGCGGGAGAGTCTGGGAGTTTATATACGCGGGAGTGGTGGTGGTGCGCGACAGGGGGCTTGCCACGTGAGGTCGGACTAGCTTTTAGCGCTCATGGGATCCTGGTAAGTGAGGAGACTGGGGGAGTCCCTAGGGATAAGTTCTGCTCTCGGCGAGTGTGGAGGCTGGAAATACGAGGATGCGACGGAATACGTGCGCTTGCTTATCTATAATCTCGTTTACCCGCAATATATTAAGTTAGCGTATTCGGGATGAAAATTCGATGGAAAATTATTCTTTTTTATTTTTCGGAAATTATCGTTAGAATAATTGTTTGGTAACTATTGAAAAAGAACAACGTACTATTTATTTATATCCAATATGTTTAAACAATTTATACAGTACTTGCGTCGCTTGATTTTTCTTATCCGTGCTAACCGCACGAAATGAAGCTAGGCAGCATCATAAAAATATAAAATTTCGAAATATCAAGAAAAAACGGAGAAAACAAATTGTTGAAACTGGTGGTTATCGGAGGTATCGGAATCAATAAGAGGGTGGAGAAATAGAGAGGGAGAGAGAGAGAGGGTAGGGAGGTTACGTTTCAATCGGCTGTCGATGGCTCATCAATCGAGAATCCAGGCGCACGACCAGTTTTTGATCAGGCGAACAGATAGCACAGCAGGGCTCCGCATACTGGTAAAGACGCGCGGCTCTGCCGGCTTGAAACTATGCCAAAACCACGTGACAGTGCGTCCTTGCAGGATCAGGCTATTAGTTCTCGAAGCAGTAGATTCACCGTCTTATTTTTCCTGAATTTAAAATTAATAGCGATACGTGCTGAAATTGCTAATTTTAGCGATGTATTTATAGTTTAGCGTTTTATTCGAATTTATCTGGAAGTTTAGGTATTTCCAGGCTCTTTGTTTTGAATTATTAGAATTTAAAGCTTAACAAGGGGTTGTAATTGTCGAGAAATCTTTGCAGCAGATGTAACAAAGTTAAATAACAATTTTGCGATGACAAAATTCGCGATGTGTTCGAGATGGGATATGAGGAATGTTTAAATACGTCAACGAAGCTAATCATAATTGCACGGTACACACTCAAATCGTTCCTAAAATTTCAAATGATAAATCGAAGAAAACCAGTTTAACAAAATTACAAAATGCAATTGCAAATCAGAGAGAGGGTCCCAGGGTGTCTCTGCGAATCTGCCTGGCGTTTCACGCATGTGCTGTTCGATACAGTCGAAGTTACGGGAGGGTGGGCGCGGCGGACGGTCTCTCGGGCGCGCGCGCGCGCGCATTGCGGTCGATCGCCGATGCGCATCGATGACGGCTGGTATAGCGACGAGAGCAGGGGGAGGTGGCTGTCATATACGTTATATTACGCGGCGGGCCGCAACGCGAAAAAAAAGAGCGGCCAGGGGGTGAGGATGAGGGAGGGAGGGAATCGAGCAGAGGAGCTCCTGGTCGTTGCTGCCGGCCTGGCAGCTCGAGATGCGGCTCGTCTTCTAACTCTCGGCCTACGTCTTGCCCCCTTCCTCGGTGGCCCGGAGAAATCGCGAGGGCCGCACGTCAGCAGCCCGTCCGCGCTCTGCCGACCTCCGTCTCGCGGCGTTCGATCGTCGGAGGGAGGAGGGAGGAGCGATCCGGGGCCTCGAAGGAGGAGGTCCGACAGACGGCGGGTCCTTCGATAGCCGAACAAAAAATGCGCTGCCCCCTTGGCGAGCCTCTTGGCATAGCGGGATGCCATGAGCGAGTGCTGGTCGTATACCCAGCCTCACCGGGGGGGACGATGGCGAGCGGGGGAGGAGGCGCGCTTTCTCTCCCTCTCTCTGACTGACACCAGGGAGAGGCGCGCGGATGACGCGCGGGGAAGCTCATCCTCGCGGAAAACATGCCGGCAACAAAAAGCTCGAAGCGCAGGCGTATATTTTGACCTCCCCCCCGCCAACGGTGTGTAGCACACGCGTGGAATCGACGCGAGGGTGGAGCCGACGCTCTACGGAAAAAAGGGCGAATGGCGCTGCCGGGCTTGGATAGAAAGCCATTTTGGATTAATCAATATTTGTGCGACTACGAGTTGATGAAATCCCAGGATATTTCGTTGTATACTCGCTGGTTTTCACCTGCCTGTCGAATTGATGATTAGGTTTACAAGATGATGTACCAATTTTTCTTTTTTTTTACACCCTTGCTTAGAATTTTGCGAAAGAATTTTATCTTTGCGTAATCTTGTTTTCAGACTTTGAACATTAATCATTTTTATATTTAATTTTATTAATTGTATGTCTATAAATAAAATTGAAAATTTTGCCATTTACTCATGCGTTATTACATGTCTTTTCAGATGTGTGCTACGAAGATGCTTTAAGGGATGGTGTGATCTTGTGCGTATTGATGAATCACTTACAGCGTGGTTTGGTTCCCAAAGTCAATACACAAGGTGGAGATTACAAGATGATGGACAATCTTAACCAGTAAGATATCACGGTTTTATTTCTTTTTTCAATTAATTTAAATATGTATGTACAAAATCTGAACAGGTTTAAAGAGAAACAAACTGGAAGTATTTTTAAATATTAACAAAAACTAGGCACGTGTTACTTAAATCACGTACAAACTAGTGCGTATTGCACATAAAAATAAGATCAACTGCAATTAGAACCAATGAAGAACAATTAAAAACCATTTAATATTGCTCGTCACAATAGCCGAGTAAAATCAAAATTTCATTTCTAAAGGCAACAATAACAGACTCTTTCGAGTTTATTACATCCTGATCGCCAGTTGCTTTTACGCAATCGACAATGTTTCGCGTCTCAGAAGTTTCTCGGCCACGTGACATTGTCATATCGTCACAGGACATTAACTTTTTGTCACACGTTCAAAATTTTAATCGCGTCCGTCTGCATCTTTTCCGGATACTAATATCCAAGCTCATTGCAAAAGTATCAATTAAAATAATATATGCACGTTAATTATTTATTAGAAAATCTTAGAAAACGACAGCAAATTATATTCTGGCAACTGCTAAGAAATTCCATAATAAAATATAGGAAGTGTTTTTAAATTAATTCGAATGTTTATTAAATATCGTCAAGTTATTCAACATTAATTTTGAATCAGAATTTTGTTATTAGAAATAATTTTTGATGTTGTAATTTAAAATTACTAAATGATTTCGGTATTAGAAAATAGATAACTGTACGGTATTTTCATGAAAAACATTAATTATCGTTTGCCAAATGAAATTGAAATTAAATTAAATAACAAAATGTATTCTTAACTCATAAGTATAATCATTAGTAGCGTTGAATACCAATCCAACGTTTACATGGCTAATGAAAGGAGCTATTTACATAGATTATAATGATTAAATGCCTTTAACACTTTGCTACGATCCTGATGAAATATTCACGTAGGAGGAGGTAGTAAAACTGTTTAAACGATCATTAAATTCATCGACCAATCGAGCAACCGCGCTATGCAATGGCATTGCGAGTTTACTCGCGTGTATAAAAGCCGCGCCCCTCTCTCATCGACCTAGTGTATCTCGCCGAGCCTTATCGCGGCTAAAGGAAAAAAAAAGAATAAAACGAAGCTCGGCGCAGCAAATAGCAAAGCCGGCAGGGAAAATATTTCCAGATGGAAAAGGCCGATAGGGAGGGAAAAGAAGGAAAGTCCCGTGTAAGGCGAGTCGCGCGATTGAAATTCCTCCGGCGGTATACATAGAAGCGGCCAGAGAGGGAGAGAGAGAGAGAGAGCGCGGTATCGCTGCGAAAAATGTAACGTTTGTTATAAACAGCCAGAGCCACCTCCTGCTCTTTTCCATTTCCTGATTCTGTATAAACAATTTCCGCGAAATTTGCAGGGCTCCGTTGCAAAATTGCACCGGACCGATGATATGGCTTTTACGTCAGGGGGGAGCGCTATAGGGAGGAGCTGCGCGGTCCAGTCGCGGACGCGCGAGTATAGTCGGTGGCGCGGAGCAGCCACGGCCCCCCTCACCGCCTTCAAGTGCGCATGTCAGCCGGCTCTGAGGTCGGAGCGTCGTCGTCAGCCGCGACGCGTCTCGCGGCTTCTGCACGTACCGGGGAGAGGTGTTGCAATGGAGAGAGAAAGACAGAGAGGAGTGTCGCGGCTTGCTCGCGCTCAGGAGCAGAGCGGCAAGTAGGTGGTGGGGCGAACGATGCGCAGCGCGGCCACTCCGCACTACTCCCTTTTTACGAGAGCATCATGAGCCACGAGGAAGTCTCGAGTGCTGCTGCTCTTTCTCTTTCTCTCTCTCTTTATGTACATGCGCGCATGTATGGTCTCTCGTGCACAGCAGTGGGTTCGCGCACGCACGCGCGGAAAAGTTAAAAATGCGTATATGGCTCGGGGCAACGAGCGACTGCGCTTGGCTCATGAGCCTCTGGTGCTCGGTGGAGCAGTGAGCACTGCTCTGACTCGGTCTACGCGCATCCTGACTACTGCGCTTGCGGCTTCTAGACGCGCGGCGCGCGATTCTTCGTCTTCGATATCTCTCGCGCAAACACTCGATGTACATATACCGCTTTTCTCTTTGCTCTTCTTTACACGATTTACTTTGAGAATGATGGATGGGATCTTTTCGATCGGAAAAGTCTTCTTTGTGAATCGCGTGATATAACAGATTCGAAACGATCTACTGTTTTTGCTCGTTTAATAATGATATACTTGTACAACTTTAAACGATACATGGAAATGAGCTCTATAAGCAAATTTTTTAAACAAAATTATGATATACTCGTTGAGAAAAATTTCACGGTAAAATAAGTTTAACTATAACAAACGTTTTCGTTGACTTTTTAAAAATGATGTAATAAGTAGTAACAGTAACTATCACGGTTCGAGTCAGACGAAAAAAATGTAAAGCTTTGTTTATTTAGGTAATCCTTAGATTTTCATAAAATTCCGAGTAAACACATTAGACGCAAAATAAGCAACAGCGATTACCAACGTGAAAAGCTAAATCTCCTTTTAAAAAAGCTCAGCAGCCGCGCGCGAAAGCAAAGCAAAGCAGAACGCGCGCGATCGCGATGGGAAAGGAGACAAGCGCGTGCGCGTATGCGCTAAATCATCGTTGCTCAGTGCTCATGTGCGGTAGACGCGCTGCCAATCAGGAGAGCAGGAGCCCGAGTAGCCGTCCACGCATTCCACGATGAGCGACAAAGATTGCCCCGCGAGGCTCACACGTCCTTCTCTATCTCTTCCTTATACGCGGGAATATTTCGATTTTCTAGAGCGCCGAGTGGAACTCTTTCGTACGAGGCATTCTTTAGTGCTAATCGGTATAACTTCATTTGGATAAAGTCGAATTTTGTTTAATTAAAGAGTTCTTTTTCTTTCATTTTAAAATTGTTTATAATATTGATAAGAAAAAAATTATTAATTTTAATTAATATGATTTATTCAAGTTTTACTATTTTCTTAGTGAGATTGAATTAATGCAAGATCGAAGAATTGTCAGATAATTAAACCGTATACTTCTGCTAAATATAACGTTCATGAACAAATTAATTAATTAAATAAACAATTACATTAATTTATAAAAAAAATAAAAATTTTGATTAATATCCATATTCCGGTTTCAAAATCAAAGAGGAAAGTACCGTAAGGGAGTAAAAGCCTTCGTACAAGTATACAGCCACTGAACTCGGCGCCACCTCTCTCGTCTACAGTAGCACCGAGAAAGCTGGGGGGGGGGGGAGCCTTTGCTAATTACCCAGAAGGCATCTCCGTTCGTTCGAATCTCAGGAAATAAAGGGAGCCGCCTCGGGGCTCCTGAGCTCCTGCTTGCCTGGCGCACTCGGCGCGTCATTTGTACCGGGTCTGAGAGCGCGCTCGTATAAGCCGGCTCGCGAGGGCCTGCGTCCAGCAGCGCGGAGTCTCGCGCGGCGTTAATTAGTGACCCTCGCTGATTAACGCCAAGACAATGGGGAGGCAGCGGTAAGCGAGTGCCGGGGCACGGCTAACAGCCGCCCGAAGGAGCTCGAGTCCTCGTCCTCTCTTTCCTCCCCCCGCACTGCTTCCGGTCTTTGTAATTAACGACCGGCTGTTCTACGGCTCTCTGTGCTCCCCTTCGGCTTCGCGCTCTCACCCCTTTTCATTACGCCCGCGCTCATTTAGCCCCCGGCTCGTGATACTCGGAGCACAGAACTTGCCGCGCGGAGTCTCTCCTCGGCTTTCCCAGATGTCGACTCCGAGATTGTCTGCTGGCTAAGCGAATAGCTATGAAGGGACTTTGAGAGGGACTTGGCTGGCTGTTTAATTAGCCGAACGCCGGATAACTATCGGCGAGACACAGCGAGACTTGAGAAACTCCGCCTTAATTGAAAGTCACTCTCCGGGGTCTTTCTTATTGCTCTTGGCGCTTTGTCCTTCGTCCTCATCTGAGATGCGATCTGTTCTGTTTTTCATTATTCTTGTTTGAGATTTTGAATTGGAATGATTAGTTGTAAAGTAATGCAAATTTTTATAAAAATTGAAAAAAATTTAAAGACTTTTGTACTATCAATTATAGCACAATGAAATTTGAAAATGAAGATGCTTAAATTTGATAAAATTTATATCAATCAATAATTAATCACAATTTGTTTTCAGATTTCAGAAAGCATGTATCAGATACGGAGTTCCGGAAATAGATCTCTTCCAGGCTGTGGACTTAATCGAACGCAAAAACATCGCACAAGTTACAAACACAATCTTCGCCATCGCTCGTGCGGTCAGTATTTTATTAATTATAAATACTACTTATAAAATCAAAAATTTCAAACCTAAATCTTAGAAGACATTATTATTCTAACATGTGAAACCATTACAGGCCTACAAACATCCCGAATTCCGTGGTCCTTATCTTGGACCTAAGCCCTCCGACGAGAACAAGAGATACTTCACGGAAGAGCAACTGCGAGCCGGCGAGGGTGTGATTGGCTTACAAGCGGGCAGCAACAAAGGCGCTACGCAGTCCGGCCAGAACTTTGGCGCGTCCCGAAAAATCATATTCGGAAAGTAATTTTGTAGCCCAGCTTACCTCGCCTATACCAAGCTTTCACATCGCGCTATTTATTGTTATGTATTAACATACGTATTATAAAATGTTGAGAGTGCACGCGGAAACTGTTATATAGCTTGCGCGTACGCAATTTATATTTTTAAAGAAAACGAGGAAAATATGATAAAAAATATAGAGGTTCACGATTTGTAATGCAATAGAGGCAGATGAGTTTACGAGTTAAGTTATTATAGCTTAATGTTATATGCGATTACGCTTTCATTATGTAAGTTAAATAAATTTTTGTTGTTTAAATGTTGGACTTATTGTTTATTTCAATACGTATCAATGTTTATTCCTGTGTTTGAAAAGAAAATCTTAAGATTAATTTTATGAATTGTGAAAAAGAGAAATATAATTGAGAAATAGCAGTGCTTTAATACTTTATCATATCAATTTGTGTAATAATTAAACTATGAAATTTTGCAATGACAGAAATCTTAAAAAGTTAAATAATCCTTCTATAAAGAAATGCAACGTAACAAAAAAAAATAATCATGCAAATATTTCAATTTCCCGCGTCTTACCAAGTTCATCCTCGTACTACTGAATTTCCACCTATACCAACAATTACATATTCGCAATCCCTCATTACGCGATAATTACAGAATAAAACCCGCTGCATCACAGACAAAGTCACTTCTCCTCTGTGTAAATTCAAACACATGTAACAGAACGCCTGCACAGTGGCCGAACAAAAGGCGCTGCCGGAGTTGTATCTGCCTCTCTCTGCGCGTCGAGTACACATAAGAGGCGTCTGTGTCACGGTGCTCGCACGTAGCCCGCTGCGTGTATGTACACGGGGGGATCTCGTAGACGTGACGTGTACGTACACGCATTACACGCATTCCTCGAGCAGTTTCTACACTGTCAAGCTCTTTGAGGATCAGGCAAGCATCCTAAGGCGAGAGACTTGCCATGCAAACACGTATCTCGTGTGTCTTGAACTATTTCGACATTGTTAGGGCTTGATTGTTTGTGTGATTTTTTTATTTCTTAATAGACGTGCTTTTATGTTAATCTCGTGATATTAAATTTTTCAGAATTTTTTGACAAATATTTTCTTTATTAGATGAGGCTTTAAAATAATTATTCAACTTTTGAATATGTTAAGGATATTAAACTATAAAGACGTATTTAACTAATCTCATGAAATTCATTTTTTGAGGTCATGATTTAAAACCTTAAACACCCGGTTAATAATCATCAACTACTCATTAGCGATGTATGCCCTGCAAAAAAAACACATCCACTCCGATAATAATATTACACATACACCTACGTAATGTAGTATCAAGTTCAAGGTAAAGTGAAATCGAGTCTAAAAAAGATAAAGATTGCGATAGGTAAGGCGAGTCTCGGAAGACAATCAATAGAGTAAAGCTGCCTCTTCGGTGTTGCTCAGTATAGTAGTAGCCAAGGGGCCGGAGCCCCTTGAAAGCGAAAGCCAACGGGCGAGCTTGCGGTATATTACATATATAGCGAAGGAGGCGGAGACACTCCGCGTGGGGCAGGCCAGTTCTGGGGGACCCTCGGCAGCAGGAGAACAGCTAAACGAGGAGAGAGAAACGAGCGCGGCAAGAAGGCGACTTGACGAGAGAACGCTCGATCCCCACGCCCGCACCTCCGTTTGCCTTCTGCTATCCTCGTGAAAGGGGAGCGTCGCGGAGTGGCCGCTCCGCGCATCAGTGCGCCCCACTATCTAGCTTCAAAGCACTACGACGCCCGCGCGAGATATAGTTGACGAGAGAGACGAGCTTGGTTGCCCCGATCTAAGCTTTTCTACTTAATTTTTTTTTTATCATTCTGTGGCTTGAGCATCTACGTTTGGGTACTGGCTTATTTGCGAAAAGTGGATTTTGTTTTATTTTTCTTGCGTATTATTTAACGTATTTTTCGAAAAATATTTTTTTTTCAATTTTGGCATTGTTTATAAATGTAAATCATAATGTTTAAAAAAAATTAAGCTACAGCGATAATTGCTTATTTTTAACGTAAATATTTATAGAATAATAATTTTGTTTTTTTTTCGGAAAAGTAGACAATATTATTGCGCGATGCAAAACAGTGGTTAATATTTGTTAAACAAATGATATACTTCGTACACTGATTATCGCGTAAAATAATTCAAACGACTTTATTTTGAAAATTAATTACGGTGCTTACTCGTGGCTTAAAACCATAACAAAATATTATCTTGCAAATGAGCCAAAAAGCAGTCCAAAAACAACGCGGAATGCAGTTGTATTAAAATAAAGTTATGTTAACTGCTTAACAATGCGTAAACAGTGAATAAACACTCAATAAAAATTAATAAACATTCAAAATTGCTAGAGTAACTCAAGACTAATAAGCAATAACACGTATAATATGACAAAAAATGTTTCATAAATTTGTACTACTTAAACAGGACGAAACAAGTAGTTACAGCTGGATCAAGCAAGACCTTTTGCAAATACGATAAAGAGCTTTCTTTTAAAGCTCGAATTTGTGCTGAATAGAAGTCAAGGATTCTCCGTACTTGATCTAACGGTAGGAAATAAAGAAAAGCGAGTAGTGTAAAAGGGAAAAGAGTCGAAGCCTCCTGCAAGCCTGTTCGAAAGTCGACGCTCGGTACGTTTCCATTCGTTTCCACGTTCTCGGTGCCTCTCGGAGGTAGTGGCATTGGTGCACCGAGTACTCTCTCTCTCTCTCTCTCTCTCCTCGGCTTGTGATCGCCTATCGAGAAGCACAGAAGGGAAAGGAGGGGGAGTGGAGGTGGAAGAGGAAAAGGAGGAGGAGGAGAGGTAGGAGGAGAGAAGACGAGAGAGAGAGAACGTAAGGCCAGCTGGTTGCTCCTGCTCTCCGGATGTTTCGCTGACTCTATTCGATCGACAAAAGTGTATTGCAACAAAAGACCGACGGGGCGGCTGGGCAAAAGTAGCGCTCTCCCCCGAGAATAGAACGAAAAGGCGCTCGCTGCTTAGTCTAGGACAGACTCTCGCTCGCATGCTGGCCTGGTCAGGCCACCTCGCCAGCTCGGCCTCCAACCTCGAGCGCTACACGTGCGACTGTACGATAATACCGCGTTTGCTCTCTCGCTCGCTCTCTCCGCGCGAGATCGAGTATAGCGCCTACGCGATATACTCTATACTCGCCGATATCGCCCAAGCGATTTGCTCCTTCTGACTTTACTGTCTTTGCTGTGCTGCGCTTGATCGAGAGGAAGGAGAGAACGAGACTGGTCGGGAAAGACCTTCGAGTTTCGATTGAAAGTAACGTGGCTTTTGCTTGGCCGTTTATGCGATTAGCGTGGGTCGAGAATGTGATTTTTGAATTTTTCATGCCTAGAGCTGATGGGAGTCATTTAGATTTAATCAGATAAGAGTTGGGTTCTTTTTTCTTTTGCCAGTTGAATACAGTAGTAACAGTCGGCTTAAGACAGACGGCCTTTTTTCGCAATTTTCTTTGAAATTCATATTCGACTATTAGGTGATTTGTTCCTCTTTTTTAAATTAAAATTATCATTTTTACAAGTATTCAATTACCTGGTACAGCCACTTGAAAAGATAATTTTAAAATTACTTCGTTAGTCGCTATCTTTTTCCCATTAATTTTCAACATTACGTTAAAATCATCATAACAATCGCATAACAACTCCAGATTAACGCCTACGATGTGAAAATCCGTCAAATATTTCGTAACTATCTTTCAATTTTCTCTACAAACACAACACCGACTGCATTATTCAATGATTTCCTAAATCATTTGAATAACTTGTGGAAAGCTAAAATCCACTAACGAAAGTCTTTTATCAGCGGAGCGCGAGCGCGAGAGAGAGGCTCTACTGACATCTGTGTCGCAACCAGGAAACTCTCGTGCGTAGGCAGCAGTTCAGCATCCTTGGTAGCACGACACTAGCGACACACAGGCCCCCTTCGTACTACAGTCGTGTAGGTGAGGCGAGAGAGCACCAGTCTCGTTCCACAACTTTGGGCTTCCAAGAAAATGAATCAAGTTTTCTTTGAACTCTGCTATATAAGGTAACTTTTTCGTTTAACTAGTTTTAGCCCAACCCTCCCATTGATTATTATTCTTTCTCAGCATGTTTAAATCACTGCTTGAATTGAGGATAATCGAAGTGTCGTGGTGTCGGGTCGGATCATTCATAAAACTCCTACTATACGCATTACGAATGTCAACAATATCGTAGGATTTTTTTTTTATAAAACGTTCTAATAACCGTGAGATTGAAAATTATCAAAAGAATATCGATGACAGTTCGAGTAAAGTGTAGTAAAACGTGTGTATTGTTGATTATCATTGTTGACAATGACATTTTGTCGCAGTTAAATAGTTTATTGACGAGGCTGACTTGCTAAGAAAATGGTTCAATACACGATAATGAGATAAAGCGCGAAAAGTTTTAACGCTTGTTTAATGATTTTAGGCGGAAAAGCATTGGCAGAAGGTAAATGCAAAGGCGACGAGAGAGAAAAACTAACCTCACAATGTTTAATTGATGTAGACTTTTGTACGAGATTTTTTTTACGATAAACAAGCCAACATGCCTTCGACGAGCGGCGAATTAGCAGACAGCACTAGTAAGTTAAACAAATCAATTTGGTAAGTTTCGGAGCTAAATTGGGTGCTGACGATATATTTTTGGTGATTTTAAAATACCAGGTCAGACATTAGTCGATGGAGCATCGGGAACCGACAGTGTCGGAACGCACAGCGATCTTTCGGGAAACACAACTATACTGACCAGGCCCAGAATGGATATTGTGTGCGTTATAGATCTCCATCAACCGGAGCATATATCACAAAGGAAAAGGGCTTTCGACGAGATAAAGGAGGCCTGCAATCTGGTCAATGCCAAAATACACCATATTCAGTTTGAGAAGCTGGATTTCGGAGAAACAAACGTGCTGGATACGTTTTATAATGCAGATGTTGCAGTTGTTGATTTAAGTATACAGTTACAACAGTCGGCCCTGTTTTACCATCTGGGAGTTAGAGAGAGTTTTGGAATGAAAGAAAATATATTGTTAGTTAATGATGTGGATTCGGAAGCAACAATTAGATTAAAGGTCAGTTTTTGTTTGTATATGAAAAATATTATACGTTATAAGTGTACTAAGATTTTGCAAACTTCAATTTTGGAAAAAACAAAATTCTATTTAATTAATTTTAGTAGGCACTTCTTTTGTCTGTAACATTGATTAATGATTGGTTTATTTTGAGAAATACTTACATACGTTTAGTAAAAATTGTTTTAGTTTTTTAGTTTTTTTTTTAAATAATTTTAAAAATAATTTTTACAAGAATTTCCCTAAAGCTAAAATTTTTTTTAAGTAATAAGTATAAGTTAGACTACATCTTTATAATAAGATTTTTTAAAATTATTTCAGTTATCATGTGGCAGCTATGTATTTATTCCTTATAAGTTTACGGATTGTGACACGTTATCTGTATCAAATGCTAAGACTGGTAATGAAGAAATTGTAGATTTAACGCAAAGGCTAAAGAAACTATATGAAGAAGTAGAAGTTCAATCTAAGTAAGTAGTCAAGTTGTAAATTAAATGGATTAATGCATTTTACTAAATTAATTTTCATTTGTAGAGCCCACATGAAAGAAAAATTTTTAACAGACTTACGTAAGATGAGAGAAACTCTTACAGGCGAAGAATTAGCACAAGCTTTAAAAAATATTCGTAAAAGATTGGATGATCCAAATGTTTTATCCGGAGAAGTAGTCCTAAACGTTTTAATTTCATTTCGCGATATACAAGTACGTACTTTTTTTAGATAATACAATTTTCAATTGCAATATGCTTATTTAAACAAAATTTCAGGATTATGATGCAATGGTACAGCTTGTCGACGATTTACGCACTGTACCTAATCATAAAAATGCAATAAATACTCCAGCAATTCGTTTTCTGTATGCCTTCGCCTTAAATCGCAGACAAAAAGAGGGTGATCGCGAAAGAGCTTTAAAAGTTATTGAAGAGGCCTTAAAGAAGAAAGAAAATTATGTTCCTGATATGGTTTGCTTGTGTGGCCGAATTTACAAAGACATGTTTGTAGAAAGTCGTCACACCGATATGGATAGTTTGAAAAACGCTATTTATTGGTACAGAAAGGGTTTTGAGGTAATTATGACTGTTTTATTTATTTCTTTGTTACTACAAAAGTGTAAATTGTTAATTATTTCAATTTGTAGGTACAACCTAATGAATATGCCGGAATAAATTTAGCAACCCTTTTAGTCATTGCTGGCAATGAATTTTCGAAAAGTGAAGAACTACAACATATTGGAATGGTTCTCAATAACTTAATCGGAAAAAAGGGTAGCTTATCAAGTTTAAAGGACTATTGGGATGTAGCAACGTTTTTTGAAATAAGTGTTCTTGCTGAAGATTATACAAAAGCTATAAAAGCTGCGGAGTGCATGTTCAAATTGAAACCGCCAAATTGGTATCTAAAATCAACAATAGGAAATATAACTCTCATAGATCGATTTCGTAAGAAGAATGAAGAAACTGAAACTTCCCCAGAAGAACAAATTTTTGGTTTTTGGATGGATTATTTTGTTGAGGCGACAAAAACGGAAGTTGGCGATAGTATCCGATTTCCCGTAAGCTGTTTAAGTTATTAGTAATATACAATGGTCTATCATTTACTCATCTATTTTTCTATTTAAATTTTAAATTAGGTTTTGATTCTGGAACCCACGAAAATTTTAATGCCAAGTTATGCCATAGTGAATCTCGGGGCCGAGGAAAAATCAATACAAATATCAAATTTATGTTTAGAAAGCATGAAGCAAAATTGCAAACAAGTTCACGATTGGTTGTTCAGCGCCAGTATGATACGTAGTGTTAGCTTGTACAGGAGAGACGAAAGATGCTTATTTTTATATGTTCATGAAAATTCGGATGATTTTCAAATGTATTTGCCATCGGTTATATGCAGACAACGCTTTTATGATCTTGTTCTGGAAATGACGAGAGACCAAGAAGGAATGGTTACTGATTTAGATGCTTATATGGCTGATGATTCATCAAAAGTCAAGGTACATATATCCATAAATAATATTTATAAAAAATTAAGGTAATTCACTAATTAAATTGAAACTTTTCAAGTTCGAGTATGAGTTAGACGAGCAGAATAAGCGAATTATTCTTGGTAAAGGGACGTATGGCGTGGTTTACGCCGCACGAGACTTAAATACACAAGTACGAATTGCCGTAAAAGAGATTCGTGAAAGAAATCTTGGAGATGTGCAACCGTTGCATGAAGAAATCAAATTACACAGCCAACTTCGACACAGAAACATTGTTCAATATTTAGGATCAGTCAGTGAAGATGGATTTTTCAAAATTTTTATGGAGCAAGTTCCTGGAGGTAAATAATAAAACTACTAATGTATAATATTATTGACATTTCTATTAAATTAATTTGTTTTACTTTTAGGAAGCTTGTCAGCTTTGCTTAGATCAAAATGGGGTCCACTGAAACAAAACGAATCAACTATTTCTTACTACACTAAACAAATATTGGAAGGTCTAAAATATTTACATGATCAAAAAATTGTTCACAGAGATATAAAGGGTAGGTTAACTTTTAGAACAAAATTTATGTATACAGATTATAATAAAATACATTGTTGAAAACTATTTTTACAGGCGATAATGTTTTGGTAAATACGTACAGTGGAGTCGTTAAAATTTCGGATTTTGGTATGTCGAAAAGATTAGCTGGATTATGTCCAAGTACTGAAACATTCGCTGGAACTTTACAATATATGGCTCCTGAAGTTATTGACAAAGGTCAACGTGGTTACGGAGCACCGGTTAGTTAACGCAAATATTTTTATAACAATTATAATTTTTCAAAATAAAAAAAGAAATCTATATCGTTATTACTATATAACAGGCTGACATTTGGTCTCTTGGCTGCACAATAATTGAAATGGCGACTGGTAAACCACCTTTTATTGAATTAGGATCTCCTCAAGCTGCTGTCTTTAAGGTAAATGCGTAGAATATTTTTATAAAAAAATATTCACTGTAACGAAGACGAAATGAATGAATCGTTAATATGCACTAGGTGGGATATTATAAAATCCATCCCGAAATACCAGCGGAATTATCAGACAGAGCCAAAGTCTTTATATTGCGTTGCTTCGAAGCTAATCCTGATCTTCGAGCTACAGCAGCAGAGTTATTGGAAGACCCGTTTTTATCTGAGTAAGCAATTATTATTTTTATTATTATAAAAATCTTGTACGTTTTCAATATCTATAAAAACTACAGTACATTGTATAAATCAATAATGTTGCAGAAAAAAGAAAACACTACGATTGGTTACACCTCCAGATTTCAGTCGCAGCATTTCGGTACCGGCAGAAAAAGTTGAAAAACTTCTAAAAAATGACCAAACTAACAACAATCACATCGTTACTCCACCTCCTATACTGGCGTCGCAGTCAGATGACAGGTAACAAAGGCTTTGTATTTAGAAAAGTGCATAATTCAAAGCATATTTCACTTGTTGAGCTTTAGATGTTTTATATGGAAAGCTAAGCTTCTTAACAATTATTTAAGGCAATGCATTATTATTTTGATTTTATGGTATATTTTTGCGAATGCTTTAAAGTGTCATGCATAATGGAGGACAATCGAAATCACGTCGATTAAAGGATCGCAGTTCAGCTCGACATCTTTCTCCTATCAGTATGCCATCCGCAAACCTTTCATGTAACAGGTATGAACTGAGCACCCTGAAGAGCAAAAAAAAAAAAAAGTAAAAATCGATCTAAAACAAAGTCCAAGACATTCATCGTTCAACACTGGTTTGAAGTTGTATATGCTTGACATTTTTTTCATTGCCTGCTTTTGTTTTGCAATCCTGGAATGATTTCATGTGTGCATTTAAAAGATTATACATTTAGTTAGTGTACTAACAAATAGATATTAGTAAACTTTTGTGATATTTTACGTTTGTTTTGTAGATTAAGTTTGATATTTATGTAGATAGTTCAAAAAAGTTTTTTTTAATTCTAATGGAATTATTGCAAAATAAAACTTACTATTTACATTTTACAATGAATAAAATGTAAAGTCACTATGCTGATTTGGATAATAAATAGCTACATTAAATGTATTAAAAATAAACATTTACATGAAATTTATTTGTATGGTTGCAGTACAATTGGTACAACACCGTCGATAGATACGAGTGAGGCAGAAAGTGCGAGTTCTATGACTAGAAGAAGTTCGTCAGGAGGTCTTCTGTCACCTGAAGTTGAACTTACAGGTAAATATTGATTTTATCCTATACTTTATATTAACATTTTAAATTCACTAATAATGAAATAAAATTTTGAAACAGGTCAAAAAAGTGGAGAAGAACAAGAGGGCTTTTATTTGCTGAAAAAAGATAGTCAAAGACGTATGACTCTAACTCGTGTTTTGAATCAAGATGAAGCAAAAATATGTGCGTTATGGATGCGCAGCATTCAGGCAGATGTTGGACAAAAAACGGTGTTGCAAATGGTATATAATTTAATTAACAATACAAATATGTAAAACTTACTTTAAGTGAAAGTACAATGATCCACAATTAATATTTCAGAATCATTTGGAATCTCTAATGAGAGCTTTGAGAGATTACATTGCAGAACAAAATCAGCAAATTATAACAATAGCTATTTGTAAATTAAAAGAAGAACTAGACTTTGACTCAACTGCAATCAATCAGTTACATTTTGCGATTTATTTGTTTCAAACTGCTGTGAATGAAGTTTTGAGGATGCATAGTATAAAACCTCACTGGATGTTTGCATTAGATAATCTTGTGAGAAATGCAGTGCAAGCTGCCATAACAGTTTTATCTCCAGGTACGATTTAAAAAATTTTATTTGATTTTATGACTTTTCAAAAACTCATTCACACATTTATTACACTACAAATTATTTTTTACAGAATTAGGTGCCAACTTACTTGGTCAAGAAAGAGTTCAGTTAGTCACCGAAGGTGTTGAAGAGGGCTCTACATCTGGAGTCTCGACAGTTAATTCTGTGAAATCGCAAAAAATAAGCAACGACGTTGATAATAGCAAATTCTGGCGTGAATATCGTGAACAAATGGGAACCGTAAAAGCAGAAAATATGGACTTATTACATGAGTTACTCGAAACTCAAAAAACTTATCAGAATCTATTATGTCAAGCCTTGGAAGAACAAAGAGCACAGTTAGGAGTTTTAACACAATTATGTGAAAGCCTAAATAACAAAATAACCAACAAAAGCCTAGGGTACTTTTATTTATTTCAATCGTAAATTAATATTGTTTTTTTCTTTATTTATTTAACGAAATATAATATTTTTGTAGAATACCTCAAATTAGTATTACTGACCGTGATGATGAGATGACAGCTGATGCGGTAAAATTAATAAATTGGATGAAAGCCTTAGACCTAGACACTGAAACTATCGATAAGGTAAACTTTTTTGCAATTTTTAAAATATTGTTACATTTAAAAATCTACATTGCGTATTTTTTTTTTTTTAGTTTCTTCATGAAGAATACACGTTAGAAGATGTTTTATACTATATTACTCGAGATGATCTAAGAAGACTCAATTTAAAGTAAGTTTAAATGACTTCTTTGAATATAATATACGTTTACAAAAACTTTATAAATATTTTTGTTCGCAGGGGTGGCGTCGAATTAAAGATATGGAGGTCTGTATTGCCTCTTCGAAAAGAAACGTAATAAATACAAGACAACTTATATTTAGTAGTTATAACGACTCTAAAAATATTTTAATAACAAATACTACTTGTCGTACTGACTCACTAACAAAAAAGTGATTAGATATAATATTTATTAAGTTTACACCAAGTGCATAATAAAAGTTAAAACTTCCATATCACAGTGCCTTAACCAGTGAATAATAATTATAAGCTGTTCATAATTTTACAGCAGCTGTTTTTGTATAATAGTTTTCGCGCTCTTTTGAGCATTTTATTTTTATACAAAGTATAAAGCCAATGTAATTCTGTAATGCGTCTTCCACTAACATGAAATGTCTCAAAAACTTCTATGAAACGTTGTTATTCATAATAATTATTTAATTATGTACATAGAGATTTATTGCTAAATGCTAATTAAGCTTTTGAGTTTGTACAGTATTGTGAATAATATTTCTCTTAAATTGTTAACATAGATTTTTATTGTATAAATCAAACTGATACGATATAGATTATTTTTAATGATATGAATTATTTTAATATGAAACAATTATTTGACAAGAAACTTCATTTTAAAATTTGCAATTATCAACGACCTAAAATTTTTTTTTGTACAGCCTGATATCACCACGCAACTACAATTCAATCCCACCGTTTACAATACATTTTAATCTTAATGTAAATTAATATACTTTACAGTAATTGTATAGACTGACCATAAAGCAGTTTTTAATACAGATAAACTCTAAACAGTTAATATGTGCCTTTTCGACAGTTTAATAGTGTATTTGAAATTAATACAATTTATCTCAAATACACTATATTTTTATAAATTGTTGTAAATATACATCTGTTATCTTTTTATAAGCAGATACATTACATTATTTTAAATAATAAATTTAACACTTTATATGAGAATGTAATAATCAAAGAACATTTTCTTTGTCAAATAAAAAAAAATTCATTTATCTTGGCGTTTATTTTACCCTCACCTTTGAATACGTTTCAACCTGTAAGTAGTTCATACAATTAAAACTTAGCTCCAGTTTCATGCATATTCATAATTAAAGTATTTGTTAAAAAAATTATTATAATTATTTAAAGATAGTCATACATTAAATTACCCTCGTATAAATTAAACCTGGATTTGTAATTCGCGCCAAACCCAGGAGGGTGAGAGGTGTTGATTATTAAATTGGGAGCAGATCCCAAACAATCGAAGAACGCACGCATTGTTACGTTGCTACGCAAGGTGTTACGGGAATTTTAGATATTTCATTGAATTTAGTGTATTAGTTTAGTATTCAATTAACCTTGCCAAGTAAGTAGAGATTCATTATTTTTTCAAATTACTTTTTAAGGATGTTTATGAAACTATAAACTTTCAAAAAACCTTTATTAAAGATCAAAGACTTAAAAAATATACCGAGACTTCAATCGAGAAAGTAAAAGGTATACAAAAATAAGTAAAAATACAAATTCAAAAAAAGTTTTTGTAAAGGATTTTATAAATAATCTTTTGGTGGTTGAGTTTTAATTTTACGATGAATTTCAAAGATTATATTTCAAAAATTTGCATTTATAAGAATTAAAAGTACCACTTTTCTCATAAAAATGTATAGATGCATTATATGAAAATCATGAATTATCTGAATATTTTAAATAAAATCTTGTTTCAAGGAGTTTATTTTGAGTTGAAAATAATAAGATTATTGAAAAGAGTATTTTGTGGTTTTTGTCAATATAATTCAATAAAACTTTGATTTCGTTTTCAAGGCAACCGTTGCTAGGTCAGCCATTCTTTAAGCGGTGAATTTGAAACCTTCCAAAATTCTGCTTTTTTTAGTTAAAACGACTAGAAACGAATGAATTTCTAGAGCAACATTAAAAAACAAAATAAATAAATCTATGTACGAAAAAACATTGCTTTTCTATTAAGAAATTTTCCGCAGAGATTGATTGTGCAAAACAAGGAAAATGTCGGATTCGGAGAGCAGCGTGGATAGCGGGGGAATAATGATGATGGTGAAGGAGGACGTGAAGCCGACAGCGCTCGTATGTAACAATGGAGATAATGACAAGCTCGAGGAATTCCAAAAGCTCCTGCAATCGATGATGGATTCACGAGGGGATTCCCTTGACGAGGACGAGACCGAGGAGAATATGTTCAAAATTTCGGCAGGTGTTTACGTGCATTATTCTCTTTCCAATAGCGAGTATATACGTGGAAAAAAAAGATGTCTAGCCGGGGAGGGAGGAGAGAGTGAGAGGTAGTCTTTAGAAGAAGACAAAAAATAACGATAACTCGGTAAAAACTTAAGCCAAGCGCAATAAAGCATAGCTGGAAATGAAGAGTTTCCGAGTAGTTTTACTTGGAAAATTTCCCAGACATTCTGGATAGACAGTTATGCAAAGGCAACTCTTGTTCCCCGCAATACATAGTTGTAAAAGCTCAAGAGTGGCTGGGCTGCGGAGGGGAAAAGAAGGAGGGAGGAATAGCGGGGAAGAGCCGAGGCTGGCTGAAATACCCTCTCGTCGGAGAAAGGATTAACTTTTTTCATTGAAGCGTTTCAGGATTTCGCTTTTACTCAGTCTCGTCCACTTTCGTTCACTCTCTCCCTCGCTGTATAGCATTTCTCCTCTCTCTCTCTCTCTCTCTCTCCCTTCCTTTCCCGTCTACCGGGCAGTACAGCTTTTTCGAGCTTTTAAAATTGCGAAAAAAAAGTCAAGCTCTCTTAAATTCAAGCGAATTTCTGAAGTTGCTTCGAATATCTACCCGGGGAGTTACCAAGTTAGATTTTTAGCCCTCTCGACGCGCTGTTTTAAATTTTACAATAAATTGTTGCATCTTCGCGCCAGGGCTTGAATGTTTTTCTTCCGTTGCATTAAAATTATTTTTCGTCGAGTGCTTTTTAATGGAGGTATTAATAATGCATGGTAATACTTGTACAAGGAGAAAATAAATAACGCGTTCGCATAATCTACCGGGAAATAACGACTTTTTAGATTTCTTTTTTTAAATAACGCTTGCTATTACAACTTTATAAAATCAATGTTTTTTTTTTATCTTTTTCGTTGTTCTCTGTTCAGTTTTAAAACATTATTCGATCGAAATTTCTTCTTCATGCTCGCGCAATGCAAGAATAATTGCAGTATAATTGAAAACTAATATACAATACGATACTCATCACAAAAGCGTTTCCTAGACTTGGCACACTACCAAAACTGAGATATTCAAACGGTATGCTCCCTTTCCCCTTCCCCAAAGCGCGCGCTTAAATTACACCCATAAAACGTCTGAAAACTACAAGATATCGAGTCGACTGGTAACGTCTTTTTCTCTATCTTTGTGGCTAAGTTGAATAGTTCATTATAAAACTACGAACTAATTAACTTTTCAAATTAATTTAAATTCGTTGTATTTTCAAATTCAATTTTTGAAGTGAACACAAAAAAATCGTTGTTTAAACAACTATTCGTTTTTTAAACGTTATTTCGCTTTCAAGAAAAAAAGCTTCGAGTTACGGAAAAAAACTCCAAGAACAATATAACGCGACTTTAAAATCCCGGCGAAATAAGCAAGTACAACATAAAATTGCATGTAACAAGTTCGAAGTAAATTGTCCGTACCTTACATTTTCCTGCGGCAGTGCAATCGTTGAAAAAAAAAAAGTTGTTCAATACTTGAGCAAGCAATTATACATAAATAGAATACAACAATTGGGGTAGTCGGGTTTCTTAGCGAGTCGGTAGTTTGTCATACAAAGTGGCGGAGGATCGAAAGTGAACTGGTGGTATGGCATGGTGGCTAGTGCAGCAGCGGCAGTAGCGCGGATGATCGCGTGCGAAATCGCCGGGCTCGTTGGCAGGATATATTCCGTGTGTCTGCCCTCCTCCTCCTCTTTCTCTCCGTTCTCTCTTTCTCTCTTTCGTGACAATACAGAGGCAAAGTAGCAGGCGAACGAGTCCAACTCTGCGGCAGAGTCACACGATAGTCTAACTGACGTTGCCGTGGCACACGGGCCTTCCTCTCTGCTCCCGAATACACTGCAGCGGTCATTATTTATTTATACGAAATGCCGCATTCGCGAGGCTCTCTTTCATCCCTTATCGATACGTGATTATTCCGATCCTCAAATTTATTTGATATTTGTTCGTATTTGTTTTTTGTTAACTTTATTTTTTTTTATATTTGCGTATATTTCATTAAATTTTCTATGTTTCGGTTGCGTTGACGCACAGACGCAACATCGATGGAATCAACCGGCGACTGCCGGCTGGAATATCTCGGGACGATAGTTCAAAAGTCGCTGAAATTAAAGCCGGAAAAATGGGGAAGACTATTGATGGTCGAGGATTACCGCAATGCCGTGTTGGACTTTATGGACAACCCAGTACCTGCAGCAATATTTGTTGTGCTGACGCCAAATGCCCAGCTCATACCCTCTTGTGGCTTTCCTATTCCTTGCCCCAGGACCAAAGGTACAAACGCATCTAATACATCTCTTAAATTATCCATTAATCGTCTATCCATTCGATAGGAGTGTACGCCGTAAAGATCCAAATCACATCGGTACCAAAGGACCGGGATGCCTGCGCCACTTTGCTCCTCACCGGCGATCTGTCCCATCGAGTCGTCGACGAGTTGGCCACGATTGTCGACAACATATTCGCGCCTCTGCTATGCAAGACGGAAAACCATCGTTGCCTACCGAAAGTTGCCGTGCGCGATATCGCGCGACACGTTCATTCGCTTCGGGGGACGCTGTATCAGGTGCGTATATCAATAGCTGCATCTAAATGTTTCGGATGTAAATGTTCCCTTTGACATTGCGCAGGTGAAGGGCCAAGTTAACGGCAGAACTGTTCTACCGATGCCAGCCGGCTTGGAAAAGGTCGCGGAAGTCGAGCGCTTGGTCAGCGAGGAAGGCCCCCAAGCGGTCGATTTGTATTTGAAAAGTGCGATCGAAGGCGTGATCATTAAGTGGGCCTACCTCGTCAACGACGTCGTAACGCACGAGTCCAGCACTGCGTTTGACAATGGACAGAATCCTACGCCGTACGTTGAGCTCGAGTACTGGACGGCTAGGCTGGCCAATTTGAGGTACGCGGAATAGAATTTGTCGCGTAAACTCGAACCAACTTAATTATAATAAAAATTACTTTTTCGGTCAAGCTATATATTCGACCAACTCCGCGAAGACCGAGTGAGAAAGATGGCCATAATCCTCGAGAAAACGGACAGCGCCTACTACCCGTGCTTCAAAACATTGTTCACCAACGTGGTATCGTCTCTGACGGAAGCTAAAGAGATATCCCTGTACTTGGCGCCTCTTACAAAGTGTTTCAAGGCAGTCGAAGAGACTGATTTCTCGGAGGCAAAGCCGATAATGGTGACGCTACTGCACTCGGTGGGATTAGCCTGGGCGAGCTCGAAGTATTATCAAAACTCGACGAAGCTCATTATATTACTCCGGCAAATCTGCAATTTGCTCATTCAAGAGGCTCGCAGGTTCCTCGATCCCTCGTTAATTTTCCAAAGTGACGTGGACGAGTCACTTCAGCGAGTACAAAATTCGAAAGGTGAACAAATGTTCTTTTATCCATCTACGGGCTCTTATTGCTGACCATGAAAATCTTTGTCAACAGATGTCTTGGAGGAGTTCAAGCGGCAATTTAATATTCAAAAGAATCAGCCGGGCTTGAAAGAAGAGGCGCCACCGTGGACCTTCAGCCCCGACGCCGTTTTCGGTCGGCTCAATGCGTTTTTAAAGCGCCTATCCGACATCGAGTGGCTTTTCGACACGGTCATTGAATTTTCCAAGCTGGAAAAGATCGAAATCGGCGGGATAATCGGCAGATCCCTGAGCTCGCGCATCGTCGCCATTTACAAGGAGTTTCAGCAATTATTCACGGCCTTCTCGACGCGCGCGACTGACGTTCTCGAGCCGGATGACAAGTCTTTCGTTCAGGACTGCGAAAAGTTCACCGATGCCATCAACAATCTCGATAACAAACTCGCGGCCATACTTTGCCAAGCGTTCGATAATTGCGATAATTTAGAGAGCATTTTTAAGGTTTGCAATATTTTTTCTTTTAAAAATTGCGTTTTTATCGCGTCTTTATCCCTTGGATTGTTTAGCTTATCAACATAGCCGGGAGTATGATTGAGAGACCAGCGATCAGTAAGCAATTCGTCGACCGCTACTCGCGCATTCTCGATTTACTAAAGAACGAATTGGCAGTTATCGAGAAACTCTTTGATCGCGGTCCCTGCGGAGCGTTGAGCGATCTTCCGCCGCTCGCTAGCGCACTTCAGTATTTAAGCATGCTCCAACGGCGTATTGATTTGCCAGTACAGACTTTTCAGTCCCTACAGCATCCGTGAGTATACTACTAAAATTGTCTGGTAATTTTTATTTCAAAGCTTCTTTCGCATTTGAAGGATCGTCGAGAGCGACGAGGCAAAGGGTATTTTAGGACGACACGAGAAATTTTTAAACGTGATACACCAGAAGCGGAATGTTTTGTTCGACGAATGGTCGAACGTTGTGCCGAATACGATTAATG
The DNA here is from genome assembly GCA_030522585.1 of Anagyrus pseudococci. NCBI lineage: Eukaryota > Metazoa > Arthropoda > Insecta > Hymenoptera > Encyrtidae > Anagyrus > Anagyrus pseudococci. The sequence goes on along the minus strand of JAPYYQ010000191.1, from coordinate 34,068 downwards.
TTGGCTTGAACAAATCGTTGTTGAAGAGAGATCAGGTGTCGATGCTCACGGTTAATTTCGATCCCGAATTGTTTGCCGTTTTGAAGGAGGTTAATTATCTGAAGCAAATGAATTTCGAAAACATTCCGGAAGAGGCTTTAAAAGTATTTGGTTTTAATATTCTTGCTTTTCGCGTTAAAGTTTGGGAAGACTAATAAGAAATTTCGTGCGCAGGTGGCGGATCTATCGGAGACGTTTCGGCAATTCCGCACGATGCTTACGAACACCGTCAACTTTTATAACGAGATCCGACGAACTTGCCGAAAGGTCGAGTTTAATCTGATCGAAAAAGAGATTGGCCAGATCGATACGCTGATTCAGAAAGGACAAAACGACCTGAAATGGAATTCGGAAGGCTTGCTCGAGTATATGGCGGAGCTGGGTAGCTTAGTCGAAAACTTGTACAGACGAGTAAAGTTGACGCAGACGAACGTTGAAAATGTACGGAATATCATACTGCCGTGGACGAAAATGCCGTTGATCGAACGAAAGGACCATCGCAAGGATGCGTTGCTGTCGTTGGACGAGAGACAGGAAAAAGTAGCGAAGCGATATGCGGACATTAAAAAAGCAGCCGAACAAATTCAGCATTTGTTGTCGGAGAACAAGAAGCTCTTTGAAATTGACGACGATAAAAGCAACGTGTGGGAGACTTACATCAATTACATTGACAAGATCATCATCGAATCGCTTCGTAAGGCTGTTGGATGCTCGTTAAGCTACTTGGCTGAAAACATGGACATGGCAAATCAGAACGAGCCACTTTTAGAGGCTCATTTGGAACTTCGAGAGCCTGATCTTTACTTCGTTCCTTCTTTGGAGCCAGATGATCCTGATGGCTTGGAACAGTTGATTATTAGTTTATTGAATGACATTATAAACATGTCGAATTTGATATCCAGATTGAAAACAGATACGGAAAGCTACTTGGAAGAGCTTGAGAAGGACGAGGACATAAGTGGCATGAAAAATGATATACTCGCAGCTGTGACTAGAGCTATTGATGAAGCTTCCGATTTTTGTGGAATATTCGAAGGTTTACTTTACAATTATATTTTTTTGTATGCCTTGTACTTGTTTTGCTTTTGACACGTTATTTTTTACAGGCTATGCTTACTTGTGGTTGGACGATAGAGAAGTCATCATGCAGCAGTTTTTGGATTTCAGTCGACAATTGTTGATAGAAGAGGTTGAAATGGTGGCAGCTAATGATCCTAAGGCACCGAAAAAGTGTTCTCCTAAAATCGAGCAATTTCGCGAACAAATTGATCTTTACGAAAGTCTTTATACGGAAGTTGAAGAGTTGGGCTCGTCGAAAACGTTTTGCAATTGGTTTCGCGTGGATTTGAGGCCATTTCGGCAATCTCTTCTGAATACAATTTGTAAATGGTCGAGTATGTTTAAGAGACATTTGGTAGAACGAGTCACTACGAGCTTATCGGATCTTAGTACATTTATTAGGTTTAGTAAACAATTTCATTTTTATAAACTATACACTTGTTTATGGTGCATTATGGAGTATAACGTATGTATTTTCGCAGACGCGCTGATGAAGGTTTGCTCCAACAAGTCCAGCCTGGCGATTACGTGGGACTTGTGAGCGTGATGGGCTTTTTACTGCAAGTGAAAGAACGACAACCAATAACGGATGAGATGTTCCAACCACTGCAAGAAACCATTGAGCTTTTGAAATTTTACGATCAAGATATACCTGAAGAAGTCAATGTGTTGCTTCAAGAACTGCCGGACCAATGGGCAAATACGAAAAAGCTGGCGGTAACGGTGAAACAACAAGTTGCTCCATTGCAAGCAGGTAAAGTAAACGTAATATTAAGTTTCTGTAATGTAATATTCAATAATAAAAAATGTTTTTTTTTATTGTAATTCTTAGGCGAGGTTTCAAGGATACGAGGCCGCATATCTGCATTTGACACAACAATCATTCACTACAGAGAAGCATTTCGACGCTACGAGTTTTTCAAATACGACTGCGAATATCCTTATGTTCACTTGGACGAGGCACACCAAGAAATATCCATGCTGGAAAGACAAATGCAAGATATTCAAGAGTCTGCGTCGCTATTCGAAGTGTTGGTGCCGGAATTCAAGCAGATCAAGCAGTGCAGAAAGGAATTGAAAATGCTAAAGCAACTGTGGGATTACGTGAATATTGTGAGAAGCAGCATCGAAGGCTGGAAAACAACGCCTTGGAGGAAAATCGACGTGGAAAATATGGATATCGAATGCAAAAAGTTTTCGAAAGAAATACGAGGCAAATTTTTCATTTAAACTTACGAGTTTAGAATTTCTTTTTTTTTATATGTAAAGATTATAATTAACGAACATGCGAATTTTAGGTTTGGATAAAGAAATGAGACCGTGGGCAATCTATACTGCCTTAGAAGCGACCGTGAAAAATATGCTAACGTCTTTGCGAGCTGTGGGAGAACTTCAAAATCCTGCGATTCGCGAAAGGCATTGGTTGCAATTGATGAAGAGCACAAAGGTATGGATTCGGAACTTCTACAACAAATAATAGACACGCCGTTTACATAACGACTGTTGGTGTCGCAAGTTTTATTAAATGTTTGTAGAATGAACATTTTTTTCTTTACTGATTCTTCGTGTTGAAAAATTGGTAGATTTTTTGTTTTTCAATTAGTCAGGTTTTAAAATGTTACATGTTAGTGTTAGTCGCACTGCTGTATATATGCTGTCAATGTTACAGAAATTGGGCGACATGACTCCAGAAATGACCGTAAGTTCACTGTATATACGACAGCACTTTATATACTAATTATTAAAACGTTTACAGTTTTTTACAAAAAGTTTAAGATAAACATATAGTCAATATTGTAATAATTGGTAGTTTCTCTCATTCAAAAGCTTTTTCATACAGAACGTTTTTAGCCAATCATAGCACTTAATTCATTTATATACTGAAATACACTCATCAAATAAAAATGAAATAAAAATGTAGTATTCATCAACCTCATAAAATATTTTGTATAATAAAGCAAAGTTACACGCATGTTTTTAAAAATTTAAAGCTTTTTACACTTACATACTCGTAATAGTTAGTATTGTATTTTAAACAGCAATGATTGTAATAAAATAGTCTAAATAAAATTTTAATGAAAACACTATAAAAATTTATTTCACTTCCATTTCACTTCCTCGATTGCCAATAAATAATTATTAGATTTTTATCTAAAATTTTCATGCACTTTTAATATCATAAGGCTTAATTATACTTGTAGTTTTTTTTATTAAAGATTTTATGTATAAGATGTTAGCCAAAATTTCGTAAAACAAATAGGTCCGCTTCGTAATGAACGAATCTACCACTCTGGCCGATCTTCTTGAGCTGAATTTACACGACTGCGAAGATGAAGTGAAAAATATAGTCGATAAGGCTGTAAAAGAAATGTCAATGGAGAAATATCTTCGAGAATTGACCGTCACGTGGTCGGGGATGGAATTCGAGAAGGAATTACATGTTCGTACTGGTGCTATATTATTGCGAGCAAGCGAAGAGTTGATAGAAACGTTGGAAGAAAATCAGGTTTTTAAATATATTCAAATTGAATGTTCGACTAAATCTAAAACAAATAAAAATGTTTTTTTGTGTGTCTTTTCAAGGTTCAATTACAAAATTTAATTACATCGAAATTTATTGCACATTTTCTGGAGGAAGTATCCAGCTGGCAAAAAAAATTGAGTATTGCCGATCAGGTGACTACGCTCTGGTTCGAAGTTCAACGTACGTGGATGCATCTCGAAAGTATTTTCATGTCTTCGGAAGATATACGAAAACAATTACCCGTAGACTCCGAAAGGTTCGATAGAATCGATCAACAATTTAAAGAAATGACTCACGAAATGGCAAAAACTCCAAATGTCGTGGAAGCTACTAACAAAGATGGCCTCGTATCTACATTGGATATTCTTCAAAAAGAATTGACGTTATGCGAGAAAGCTTTGGCAGAATATTTAGAAACGAAACGTTTGGCTTTTCCCAGATTTTATTTCGTGTCATCCAGTGATTTACTAGACATTCTTTCGAATGGTAATCAGCCTGTTGTCGTTGCAAAACACTTGACTAAACTGTTTGATTCAATGGCGAGACTGGAGTTTGATAAGGATCAAGGAGACTCGAAATTTGAGCGAGTTTCTGGTATGCAATTAAGTTGATAAAATGAATAAACTACGTTATAGGATACAAAAAAGTAAAATATACATTTTCTTATAGGCATGCATGCCAAGGACGGTGAATACGTTGAATTTATAAATTGCGAAATGGTTTGCGAAGGCCCCGTAGAAGTTTGGCTCAACAGGCTGCAAAAAGCAATGCGCGTTTCGATTCTCACCTATTTCAGCGAAGCAGTTACATCGTACGAAGAGAAACCTCGGGAGCAATGGTTATTCGATTATCCAGCCCAAGTGTCGTTGTGTGGAACACAAATTTGGTGGACCACTGAGCTGAACCTCGCATTTTCGAGACTCGAAGAAGGCTATGATAATGCTTTGAAGGATTATTTGAAAAAACAAATTTCTCAATTGAGTACTCTGATATCTTTGCTACTCGGAGAGCTGACTAAACAAGAGCGTCAAAAGATAATGACGATTTGCACGATAGACGTTCACTCGAGAGACGTCGTGGCTAAACTCGTTCAAGCAAAAGTGGAAACTGCTCAAGCTTTTCCGTGGCAAAGCCAATTGAGACACAGATGGGACGAGAAAGAGAAGGACTGTTTTGCTAACATTTGCGATGCACAATTTAGATATTCTTATGAATATTTAGGAAATACTCCGAGGTAAAGTATTTTCAATAATCATTATTTTACGTTAAATGCATTATTAAACTTAAATAAATATTATTGATCTACAGATTAGTTATTACACCACTAACTGATCGATGCTACATAACACTGACCCAATCGCTACATTTAGTGATGGGTGGCGGACCAGCAGGACCAGCGGGAACAGGAAAAACCGAGACTACAAAGGATTTAGGACGAGCGCTTGGTATTATGGTTTACGTATTCAACTGCTCCGAACAAATGGATTACAAATCGTGCGGCAACATTTACAAAGGTCTCGCTCAGACCGGAGCTTGGGGCTGTTTCGATGAGTTTAACAGAATATCCGTCGAGGTACTTTCCGTCGTCGCGGTACAGGTTAAATCCGTGCAGGATGCGATAAAAGACAAAAAGGACATTTTCAATTTTATGGGAGAAATGATCGCTTTGACGCCTTCGGTGGGAATTTTCATCACGATGAATCCCGGCTACGCCGGAAGAACGGAACTTCCAGAAAATTTGAAAGCCTTGTTTAGGCCTTGTGCTATGGTCGTTCCTGATTTTGAATTGATTTGCGAAATCATGCTGGTAGCCGAAGGCTTCCAAGAGGCTCGTATACTTGCCAGAAAATTTATTACTCTGTACACGCTTTGCAAAGAGTTACTTTCCAAACAAGATCATTATGATTGGGGATTGAGAGCCATCAAGTCGGTATTGGTAGTGGCTGGAAGTTTGAAGCGCGGAGATCCTGGTAGACCGGAAGAGGAGGTACTCATGAGAGCTTTGCGAGACTTCAACATACCAAAAGTAGTTTCCGACGATTTGCCGGTATTCATGGGATTGATCGCTGATCTTTTTCCAGCTCTCGATGTGCCCAGAAAAAGAGACATCGAGTTTGAAAAAACTGTGAAAGCTGCAACCACGGATCTTTTGCTTCAGCCAGAAGATGGATTTATCCTCAAAGTTGTACAACTCGAAGAGTTACTGGAGGTCAGGCACTCCGTGTTCATCGTCGGTTCTGCCGGCTCAGGAAAAACGCAAGTTTGGAAGACACTTTTTAAGACGTACCAAAATATCAAGAGAAAGCCTATTTTCAACGATTTGAATCCAAAAGCCGTGACCAACGACGAGTTGTTTGGTATAATTAATCCAGCAACTCGCGAATGGAAGGACGGCTTATTTTCGACGTTAATGAGGGAGCAAGCTAACTTAGGCGGAGAAAATCCAAAGTGGATGGTTTTGGATGGTGATATTGATCCGATGTGGATTGAATCTTTGAATACCGTTATGGACGACAACAAAGTTTTAACACTGGCGAGTAACGAAAGAATCGCCTTGACGCCTTCAATGAGGCTGCTTTTTGAAATATCGAATTTGCGAACGGCTACGCCTGCCACAGTTTCGAGAGCGGGTATTTTGTACATTAACCCGCAAGACTTGGGATGGAATCCTTACGTGACAAGCTGGATCGAAACTAGAACCTCTCAAGCTGAAAAATCAAACCTCGTTATTCTTTTCGACAAATACATTCCTGTTTGCCTGGAAACATTGCGAACCAGGTTCAAGAAAATAACTCCCATAGCTGATATGGCACACGTCGAGATGCTGTGTCACCTGTTGAGTTGCATGCTAACACCAGAACTGACGGAAAATGACTTTACGAAGGATCATTACGAGCTTTATTTTGTCTTCGCTGCCATTTGGTCGTTTGGTTCCGCCATGTTTCAAGATCAAACATTGGATTACAGAGTCGAATTTCACAAGTGGTGGGTAAACGAGTTCAAGCAAGTAAAGTTCCCGCCGCAAGGTACTGTTTTTGATTATTACATCGATCAGGAAACAAAAAATTTCGTCTTATGGACCGAGCGCTTACCGAAATTCGAGCTCGATCCAGATTTGCCCTTGCAAGCTGTGTTAGTCCATACCGCCGAATCAATTCGAATTCGATACTTTTTGGATTTGCTGATGTCCGAAAAACATCCTGTAATGTTAGTCGGGCCTGCGGGTTGCGGCAAGACGGTTCTAGTCGTAGAAAAACTTTTGCAACTATCGGAGAATTACGTCGTGGCAAATGTTCCGTTCAACTTCTACACCTCTTCGGAAATGCTCCAGAAAATCTTGGAAAAGCCATTAGAAAAGAAAGCTGGAAGAAATTACGGTCCTCCTGGGAGTAAGACTTTGATTTACTTTATCGATGATATGAACATGCCGGAGGTCGATTCTTACGGTACCGTTCAGCCGCACACACTTATTCGGCAACATTTGGATTACAATCATTGGTACGACAGGACCAAACTGTCCTTAAAGGATATACACAATTGTCAATATGTAAGCTGCATGAATCCAACCGCTGGCTCGTTTACAATTAATCCGAGACTTCAAAGGCACTTTGCAGTCTTTGCTGTTAGTTTTCCTAATACGGAATCGCTTACGACAATTTATGCTTCGATTCTATCTCAACATTTGGCAAATATAGAGCACAGGTAATTAATACAAATATGAAACAATTAATTTAAAAAAAAATGATAATTATGAAATTTTATTTCAAGATTTCCCTTGGTCGTCACTGAACTTTGCGGAAACATCGTGCAGGCATCGCTGCAACTGCATCATCGTTGCGCTCAAGTTTTCCTCCCGACAGCTACCAAATTCCACTACATTTTCAATTTGCGCGATCTGTCGAACTGCTTCCAAGGTCTTTTATTCAGCGGCAACGAATGCCTTCAAATCCCGACTGATTTCGTTAGATTGTGGATGCACGAGACACAAAGAGTATACGGTGACAAGCTCACCGACGACAAAGACATTGAAAGTTTTAGTAAACTTCAGCTTGACATTTTGAAGAAAAACGTGGAAGAAATCGACGAAGGTGCTATATTTGAAAAACCAAACATCTATTGTCATTTTGCCGGTAAGTTAAAAATTTTGTTTTTACGCTGATATTTAAATAAATGATATTTTAATAAATAAATTACACGATTATTTAAAGGTGGCGTCGGCGAGCCGAAATACATGCCAATTAAAGACTGGGCCACTTTACATCGATTGCTAACGGAAGCTCTAGTCAGCTACAACGATTTGGTGTCGGCAATGAATCTCGTACTGTTCGAAGACGCGATGATGCACGTGTGCAGAATAAATCGAATCCTCGAGTCTCCCCGGGGAAGTGCCTTGCTCGTTGGCGTCGGAGGCTCCGGTAAACAAAGTCTTTCGCGCTTGGCAGCTTTTATAAGTGCCTTGGAAGTTTTTCAAATTCAATTGCGCAAGGGTTACGGGGTTCTCGATTTGAAGCTCGAGCTGGCTGCGCTTTATTCCAAGTCGGGATTGAAAAATTTGGGAATTATGTTTCTCATGACGGACGCGCAGGTGCCGAACGAGCAATTTTTGGTTTTGATTAACGACATGCTTGCCTCGGGAGAAATACCCGATCTGTTTCCGGAGGACGAAGTTGAAAATATCATTGCTGGTTTGTGAACAATCATATTGATTAAAAATAAAAATTTGTTTCTTATGTAATACTTTTTTTGTTGTATAGGTGTGCGTAACGAAGTGAAAGGAGCGGGAATTTTGGACACGCGTGAAAATTGTTGGAAATTCTTCATCGACAGGGTGCGTCGACAATTGAGAGTAGTGCTCTGTTTTTCTCCAGTCGGCTCGACTTTGAGAGTTCGATCGCGAAAATTTCCTGCGATTATTAATTGCACAGCTATAAATTGGTTTCACGAATGGCCCCAAGAAGCTTTGATGTCCGTGTCGAAACGATTCTTGCAAGAACTAGAAGAGTTGCCAGAAAGTTATCTGTAATAATTATTTTTTTATGCTTTTTGTGATTTTATTTATGCAGTTTATAATAAATAAATGCTTTTATATTCAGCGAATCGGTAGCGAAGTTTATGGCACACGTGCACACCGCTGTGAATTTGGCAAGCCGGCAATATTTAGCAAGCGAGCGCCGTTATAATTACACGACACCGAAATCTTTCCTCGAGCAGATTAGCTTGTACGCTAAGCTTCTGAAAACCAAAGCAAAGGAACTGAAGGCTCGAATCGAACGATTGGAGAACGGTTTGGCTAAATTAAAATCGACCGCTGTTGAAGTGGACAAATTGAAAGAAAAATTGGCGGTACAAGAAATCGAGCTGCAACAAAAGAACGAGGCTGCGGATGCCCTTATAGCCATCGTTGGCATTGAAACTGACAAAGTACAGAAGGAAAAGGCGATCGGTAACGTAAATTTATTAATTGATTTACATTTTTAAAGAATTTATAAGTAATTAAATGTAACAAATTTACTCGAAACAGCTGACGAAGAGGAATCGAAAGTAGCTATAATCGCCGAGGAAGTCTTGAAAAAACAAAAAGATTGTGAAGCTGATTTAGTTAAAGCTGAACCAGCACTTTTAGCCGCTCAAGAGGCCTTGAACACATTGAATAAGGCAAATTTAACGGAATTAAAGTCGTTTGGATCGCCACCAGGAGCCGTGACTAACGTTACAGCTGCGGTTATGGTTCTTTTAGCCCCAGGAGGAAAAGTAGCTAAAGATCGTAGCTGGAAAGCTGCGAAGGTGAAAATATGCGCGTTCTATAACAATAAATAAAATTTTTTTTTTATTCGAGCATAAATTTTCTTTAAAAAACGAGCAATCGCATTTTAGATTATGATGGCAAAAGTCGACTTCTTCTTGGACTCGCTGATCAATTACGACAAAGAAAACATCCATCCCGAAGTAATAAAATCAATCCAACCGTATTTGAAAGATTCGGAATTCGAGCCCGAATTCGTAAGATCAAAGTCAGCCGCGGCGGCTGGGCTTTGTGCATGGGTAATCAATATCATTAAATTTTACGAGGTCTTCTGCGACGTCGAGCCGAAACGCAAGGCTTTGGCCCAGGCCAACGCCGAGCTTGCCGCCGCTCAGGAAAAATTGAGCGTCATCAAGCGCAAAGTTTGCGTAAGTGCGGATTAATAATTTGTAACTGAAACTTGCTCGCTAATTTTCATATTTCAACCTGAAAATTTCATCGTTTCCTAAAATATCAAATGCGCTCTTGAATTTTCAGTCTTTGGAAGAGCAGTTAGCTAAATTAACCGCGGATTTCGAGCAAGCCACTTCGGAAAAATTGAAATGCCAACAAGAGGCCGATGCCACGAACGCAACGATTTCACTGGCAAACCGTTTGGTTGGCGGTTTGGCGTCAGAGAACGTTCGCTGGGCCGATTCCGTGGCAAAGTATAAAAAACTCTCTTTTTTTAAAAAAAAAAGAAATCCAAGTAAGAAGATAATGAGCGTTAAATTGATTTGCAGCCTCATGCAGCAAGGCTCGACGTTGCCCGGCGATGTTCTATTGATCACGGCGTTCATATCGTACGTCGGCTGTTTCACGAAGCAGTTCAGATTGGATCTGTTGAATAAACAGTGGCTGCCCTTTTTGCGCGGCATCGAGCCCGCTGTTCCCATAACCGATGGGCTCGATCCCCTAAGTTTATTGACAGACGACACTCAAATAGCTAAATGGAATAACGAAGGTTTACCAAATGACAGAATGTCTACGGAGAATGCCACGATATTAACCAACTCTGATCGATGGCCCCTTATGATAGATCCGCAAGTACGTTTCTCTCGCGCGATAAATGTCAAATCGAGCGTAAAGTAACATAATTAGTTTGACGAGATCGTTTTTTTTTTCTAAATAATGATCGATAATACAAAACTTTATTCGCATGTTTAATAAATAAATTTTAATAAGATTAAATAATGTTCAAAAAATTGCAAATGAAATGTGATGGAGACTATTTTATTAAATTTAACTTTATTTTAACGTTATTTACTTTTCAAGCTTCAAGGAATAAAATGGATAAAACAAAAGTACGGCGAAACTTTGCGTGTCATACGCTTGGGCCAAAAGGGCTACTTGGAAGTGATCGAGCAATCGCTTGCCGTAGGATCGACGGTGCTCATAGAAAACATCGGCGAATCGGTCGATCCCGTACTCGACTCCCTACTCGGCCGTAACTTGATAAAGAAAGGACGAGCTTTAAAAATAGGCGATAAAGAAGTCGAATACAACCCGACCTTCCGCCTAATTCTCCACACGAAATTGGCAAATCCTCATTACAAGCCCGAAATGCAGGCTCAAACCACTTTAATTAATTTCACCGTGACTAGGGACGGATTAGAGGACCAACTTTTGGCCGAAGTTGTTAAAGCCGAACGGCCCGACTTGGAGGAGTTAAAGGCGGACTTAACCAGACAGCAGAATGATTTTAAAATCACCCTTAATAGCCTCGAGGATTCTCTTCTTTCCAAGTGCGTTTAAATATTAACGTTTTAATTCGTTTCTTTGTATACATCTTGAATTTTGATTATTTAAATTGCAAAATTACAAATTTACAGGCTTTCGTCAGCCGGCAGCAACGTATTGGGCGACACGGCTCTGGTGGAAAATCTCGAGACGACGAAAAAAACGGCTGCCGAAATCGAGCGCAAAGTAATCGAGGCCAAAGGGACCTCGAAGGAAATCGACGCTGCCCGCGAGCTTTACAGGCCGGCCGCCGCTCGGGCGTCCCTGCTTTACTTTATCCTCAACGATCTCAATACCATCAATCCAATTTATCAATTTTCCCTAAAAGCCTTCAGCGTCGTTTTCCAAAAGGCTGTCTTAAGAGCCAATCCGGCCGGCGACGTTGCCGGGCGAATCGTCAGTCTTATCGAGTCCATTACTTACTCGGTCTTCATGTACACGTCGCGCGGGCTCTTCGAGTGCGACAAGCTGATATTCGCGTCTCAGATGACTTTTCAAATACTACTGGCTCGCGAGGAGATATCCTCGGCGGAGCTTGATTTTCTCCTGCGCTTTCCGATAACGCCGCACGTTACGTCGCCCGTTGACTTTCTCACCAACACCAGCTGGGGTGGCATACGAAGTTTAGCCTCCAGAGACGAATTTAGGTGAGTTTTGTAGTTTTGGGTTGGTTTTGATAAACACTCTACATTATCGTGATTACGTTTCAGGAATTTGGATAGAGACATCGAAAGCTCGCCGAAACGCTGGAAAAAATTGGTGGAGTGCGACTGCCCGGAGCGCGAAAAATTTCCGCAGGAGTGGAAGAACAAAACGGCACTTCAGCGTCTGTGCATGTTGAGAGCTCTGAGGCCAGATCGCATGACTTACGCGATCGCTGCGTTCATCGAGGAAAAACTGGGGCCGAGATACGTCGAGGGAAGGACCGTCGAGTTCGCCAAGTCCTTCGAAGAAACCAGCCCTTCTACGCCAGTGTTTTTCATCTTATCTCCTGGGGTTAACCCGTTAAAGGTTGGAAGAAGAAACGTTATTACAGGTTGAACAAAAGTTAAGATAATTACTTTCGCGAATAAAAACAAATAATTTGATTCTTAGGACGTGGAGGATTTGGGAAAGAGGCTGGGCTTCACGGCGGACGCGCAAAATTTCCACAACGTGTCGCTTGGCCAGGGCCAGGAGAGCGTGGCCGAGTGCGCGATGGACGCGGCCTCGAAGAAAGGCCACTGGGTGATCCTGCAGAACATCCATTTGGTGAAGAAGTGGCTGCCGCTGCTGGAGAAGAAGTTGGAAGTCGCCGCCGAAGGCTCTCACGGGGATTATCGGGTATTTATGAGCGCTGAGCCAGCGAGCACTCCGGCAGGGCACATTATACCCCAGGTTCTCTTCATCTCTACATCTAAATATCCTTGAATCCACTTGATAATATATTTATGGGAGGATATCTCGTTTTTTCGCTCGCAGGGAATTTTGGAGTCGTCGATAAAAATTACGAACGAGCCGCCAACGGGGATGCAGGCGAATTTGCATAAAGCCCTCGACAATTTCACCCAGGAGACTTTGGAGATGTGCACGAAGGAAGCGGAATTCAAGGTTATTCTGTTCTCCCTGTGTTACTTTCATGCCGTCGTGGCGGAGCGCAGGAAATTCGGGCCGCAAGGATGGAACAAGATTTATCCGTTCAACGTCGGCGATTTGAACATTAGCGTCAACGTTTTGTACAATTATCTCGAGGCGAGCTCGAAGATCCCTTGGGAGGATCTTAGATATCTGTTTGGGGAGATAATGTACGGCGGCCACATAACCGACGACTGGGATCGAAAGCTTTGCGTTTCTTACTTGGAGGAACTAATGCAGCCCGATCTTGTAGATGGCGAACTACTTTTAGCTCCAGGTACAATTGATTGAAATTTATGTTATAAAACAAAGTGTTTTAAACGTATTCATGTGAACGTTGATTGATTTTTAAGGATTTCCCGCCCCACCAAACACTGATTTAGCAGGTTTTCATACGTACATCGACGAGGCGCTACCAGTAGAATCTCCGTACTTGTACGGATTGCACCCTAACGCTGAAATTGGATTTTTAACAACAACCTCAGAAAATTTGTTTAAAACCGTTTTCGAAATGCAACCTCGTGATGCGGGAAGTTCGGGTGGCCAAACGGTTACCAGAGAAGATAAGGTAGGTGACACATGCACATTTGTAAATATTTAATTTAGAATAAATTATTATTGGCGTTGAAATAAAAATTATTTGATGTAATTACTTTAAAGGTAAAGCAAATGTTGGACGAAATTCTGGAGAAACTCCCGGAAGAATTCAACATGGCCGAAATAATGGGCAAAGTGGAGGAGCGTACGCCGTACGTTATTGTCGCCTTCCAAGAGTGCGAGAGAATGAATTATCTGACGGGCGAGATAAAAAGATCCCTGCGGGAATTAGATCTCGGATTGAAAGGAGAATTGACAATCACGTCGGACATGGAGAATTTGGAGACGGCTCTATTTCTCGATCAGGTGCCCCAATCGTGGACACAAAGGGCGTACCCCTCTTTGCTCGGTCTTACCGCTTGGTTCGTTGATTTGCTCTTGAGGATACGCGAGCTCGAGACCTGGTCGACGGATTTCATCGTGAGTTAGCTTTTAATTTAGTTGAATTCGATATTGACGAATATCGAATTTTCCTCTTTTTTTTAGTTGCCAACGTCGGTATGGTTGGCCGGATTTTTCAATCCGCAATCCCTGTTGACGGCGATCATGCAGTCAACCGCACGCCGGCACGAGCTGCCGCTCGACAAGATGTGCCTGCAGTGCGACGTGACGAAAAAAATGAAGGAAGAAGTTACGTAAGTGAACCGATGACACGAGCCGGCGATGTATGTCTACGTATTGCAAGTAAATGTAATTTGTTTATACAGTTCAGGCCCAAGGGACGGTGCTTACGTGCACGGGATTTTCATGGAGGGCGCACGGTGGGACATGCAGTCGGGAATAATCGTAGACTCCCGGGCGAAGGAGCTGTTTCCCTCGATGCCGGTTATCAACATTCGCGCGATAACCCAGGACAAGCAGGATCTGAGAAACATGTACGAGTGTCCGGTTTACAAGACGCGCACGCGAGGCCCTACTTACGTCTGGACGTTCAACTTGAAAACGAAGGACAAGCCGACCAAGTGGACGCTCGCTGGTGTTGCGCTTTTGCTTCAAACTTAATAGGGCTATTGTATACGCAACTGTATATTATATAGCAAATTTGTATAGAGCAAAGTTAGCAATGTTAAATAAACATGATGTTGATTACTTAATTCATATCGCAGGAGTAGACTCGCATGTTGTCTCGCGGAAATGAATTTTTTTTTTCTAGACATACGAGGGATAATCGTTATTGAACGCTTTTTCGTCGAAACGTTCATAAATGAATACACACGACTAGGCGAATTTATACATTTAATGACTATAGGCGAGTGCTAGGGGTAGCCAACTTGTATCCTGTCTAAGCATTAATTCATACACCCCAGCTACTTCCCTACAGTTAAAGAGAAAGTTTACAAACTTGTGTTTTATTACAATTAAAAATAAATAAATGAATAAATAAATGATGGAATAATCTATAAATTTATGATTGAACAGTAGGTTAAATGTTCGGCTAGATCGTTAGATTCGGTCCTTTTGTAGACGGGCAACAGAGAGGAATATCGCACAAGAGCCGTATCGGGATAATAATTGGATTAGAAGAAAAAAATCCTCTTTCACTGCGAGAGTCTGAGCTGATCGTGATTAGAGTCGCCGTGAGAGAGTAAGAGAGAGAGAGCGCAAGGCCAGAGGGAGGCGAAAGCAGTCGTCCCCTCCGGCAACTACGGGAACTTGGCATACCGATCGATTCTCGCTTCTGTGCGCGTGCCTCAATCACGGTTTTCATTAACCCAAGTGCCTCCTCGGCAGACAGCCAGAGCAGAGAGCTACATCAGGCATCCTGGACGAGCCCCGGCCAAATGGATCGGATCTGCCGCGCCTCTGCTTTGTCCGAGCAGAAGAAAAATCTCTCGATATTTTCCTAATTATATCGTTAGCTTTACATCGACGAGCACACACAATAATTTCGTATTCGCAGTTTCAACAAGCCAAGCGAACGCTTATTCCGGGCTTTTCGGCAAGTATTACAAGCCCTCTCTGTCTTTTAGCGAGACATAAAGAGACGCTCCGTGTGCTGTTTGCGAAAGGAGACGAGGCTAATTATTTTACGCGCGCCTCCGCCCGTTTTGTCTGTTTATATTAGCGTTTAAGCCCCGGCTGAATCGGCTTGTTTGCTCAGGCGGCGCGACGAATTTGTTTTTTCTGTATATACTCTGAAATTCGCGGAAAAGGGAGTAGGGGGCTGCTGGTCATCCACGATGATGATCGATGAACGCTTTTCCCCTTTATTCTCGTACGTATGCGCAAGAGAAATTTAACGGCAAGTGTGCTGTTGATTCAAGTGTTGCGAAGCTCCTCGCTTTCTTTTTTTCTCTTCGCTCGCAAAAACGTGATAAAGCGGAGGGTCGTTTATTGATCTGCGCTTACGCGTATTACGCGCACACCAAGAGACTCGACACGTGTTCGTGGTTGCAGGCGAATAAAAAAAAAATCTTGGCTAAAAGGAGCCGCGAAACGAATTACTTATGCTAGAGAGAAAGTCGAGCCTGAATAGACTACCCCCGGCGACCGCTTCTTTTTTTCCCTTCTCTCTCTTACACTGTGCACCAGCTGTCGACCATTTGGCCCGGGAGCGTTTTCGTTAATTTGAGACTGGCTTATAAAAAATGGATGTACTTTTTTTTTCTCGCACGACCATTTCCACTCGGATCATTATTGCGCTCGCAAGATCTCTTAATGCTTAAGCCTGTCTAATCCTCTATTGATAGAAAAGGATTTAAGAATAAAAATTCAATTATATCTATTTAAACAAATCACACGCGAGACAAGCCGTCTGAGCTGTTATACTCTTCGAATTGAATACTCGAGAGCGCGCTCGAGTATACGCAAATTTAATGGACCATAAATTATGCGTCCATAAGACTCTCCGTCTCGTGGAAGTGCGAGTACATATCCTTGCGCGCGCATCCCTTTTCAGGCTTGTCTCTCTGCGTTGGTAGAGCATCGCGGAAAGCTCGAATTTCTCCATATACACCCAACATCGAAGCTCGTTGAAATTCGCCGTGGAAGCTCCGAATAGCGAGCTTAAGTGCGCGAATCTCGGGCAGAACGGAGGGAAGATAGGGGTTACATGTTTGCGTACGCGAGAGAGAGAGAGAAAAGGGAGAGCGATATTCTCAAGCCGCAGCCAGTTCTCTCTCACTCGTACTTATTATCCCGGGAGTTATGCGTGTAACTTAGCCGGCTGGGGGCCGCGCGAGAGTGAGTGTTATTTCGGCTAGTTCTCCACGCGCCCGCGTAACTTGCCAAAGTGATATAGCCATAGGAGCCTCTGTCCTCCCTACCTCTACGCTTATATAGCCAAGGATAAACTTGGCCGAGACTCGTGAATTATTTGCCCGGTAGTAATAATTACCATGGGCAACCGAGTACTTCGGACGCGACGTGCTGAAAATGCGCGTGCGAGCATAAAACACGTTCGATATCGGCGACGCTATTGCGTGGTTTATTTATTTCTTTCTCCCCTCCCCCTTTACTTTTTCAGGAACCCAAGAGCTCGGGGGGGTTGGCTGTGTAAGGGAGTAGCGCGCGCAGTTGCCGCTCGTATACGTATTCGGCCGATGTGCAAACTTTTGCCAGGCATTCGCAGAGAGAGAGAGAGAGAGAAGCACATCGTACATCGAGGGGGAGGACGAAAAGCCACGAGTCCGCACACATGAGCGCGGACGGAAGCCCCTGCCGTAAACGCGAATCGAATTCGCGCGTGTACATACACACGTACTTGCGCGCTCGTATGTGTAAAGTTGCGTATATGTGTTGGTACACGTGCGGCAGAACGGCCTGGTTTTAGCGAGCCCTTCTCTGTTATATTCGCGAGCGAAAGGGCTGCGGCGGGAGAGTTAGCACACGCGCTCTCGGCCCCTCTATGGGGAGAGATGTCGGTATTGCCTGCTGCTACTGCTCCTATGCTGTATATCCCTCCCCCGTAGCTCTCCCGGTCGTCGTTTATGAGTAAACGCGCGCCATTACCGTATAACTGTGTGCTCCGCGCGGGGACCGGATCAAAATTTACTGTTTATCTGGCGCGCGAGCGAGAGCTTCACAAAAGATTTTATGCCGTTCATATAAGCTTCTGCGCATGTGCAGAACCCAATTTTCGTTATGTATCGCGCGTTATAAGATGCGTTATAGTTACGGAATCAGGCCCCGGAGGCTGATGTGTCTTTATATCCCCCTATTTTGGATAGCTGTATGGACGTCGATCGCGTATCGTTTCGCATGCCGTATAAACGGCGCGATATGGACACTCATTGCTTTTTTCGACGCTCTATATGAAGAGCAACGTATTTCAAAGCGATTACTGTGTTTTTACCAAATTACCGCAACTCGCGCAGGGTTTTTATAAAGGTGAAAAATGCCAAACAGCGATAAATAACAATTAAAAAAAATCGAAAATGGTCGTGTCCGAGCTCTCGTAATCTCCTCGGTCCCTTTCGCCTTGTTACGGCGATTGTAAAGCGTCAAACAAAAAAGGAAGGAGAGCGCAAAAAGCAGCATACATATATAGAAAGCAGCAGGAGCAATCCATAGCCGATTGGACAAGCGGCCATGTTGGTTTCCAATTAAATAAGTGCTCCTGCAGAAAGAGAGCCGAGGGAGGCCCGACAGCCTTCCGCTTTCGCTTTTAGCCGCATCGTAGACGGGGTTGTCCGTGTATGCGCGCGAATATGCGTATACCAGAGGCTTAGAAAGGGGGGGCATGGAAACGGTCAGGCTGGCACGTGTCCGGTACTGCAGGCCGTCGAGAAATGAAACTCGATTCCCGGCTTTTGCACACCCCTTTTGCCCTCAGCACAGAGAGCCACCGGGCTCTCTTATATATTCTCTCTCTCTCTCTCTCTCTTTCTACTCGCTACGCATGAGCCGGCGGGTTATGCTCGAATGCAGATAGGAAAATTAATCGGGGGTTTAGCTGGGGTACGTATACTCTCTTTGTCTGTCAAGGCTGCGACCCACATGTGGGCCTTAGATGATGGCAGGGCTCTTGACGCGTGACGTCCGGTATGTGCTTATTGTCATTCGATATTGTCGTCTGGAACAATGATTTTTTTCATTTTATTAATTCGAACGATAAGGTTTCTTTTTTTATTGATTTATTATTTAAAGTTTGTTTTTATAAAAATGCGTAAAATCCTTTCATACATTTTTTTTTCGAAACATAAATATTCTGTGTGTTATTGCAATGCTACACTTCAAGAATTGTAAACAAGAGGGCAAGTTTGGAGTAATCGGCGGAAGCAGTTGGTACGGTAGTTAATTGGTCTCTAACGAACAGATCCTCTTTGATCCTCGAGATTTTTGTAGCCGAGAAATCCTGTATTTACCAACAGAGCTGCCGGCGCCGAGAGAAACTCGAAGTAAACCAGTTTGTAAGCTTGTTTGTTGAGGCCCCCCCGATAAACCATTGACAAACAATTAATAAACTTGCCCTCTTATCAATTACGTCGTTTAAAAACTTTTTCCATTATTATTTTGCCTCTTCGCCAAAGTAAGGCGTCAAAAATTCATAACTGTTCTATGCGCATAAACATTATCGTACCCATTAAAGTTTTGTCACCTTTTTTTCTCGCAAAACTGAATCAATCTGAATATTACAGTTAAGTCTCCAGCTGTTGGCGACAACAAGAAGCCAATTTAACTGCAAATAACTTTGATAACAAAAAAAAATAAGAAGCTTGGAAAAATTGCCACGTGAAGGGGCTAGAAATAGCCCACTGGTTTGGCGCTAAAGTTGCTAACTGGTAATTCGGCGAAAGAGGCAAGGTGCTTATTTTTGGTTCCACCCCGTTGCGGGGGGTATAGCAGGGAACGAGAGAGGGAGAAACGAGGGTTACGTCGAGGCGAACGAAGGTTTCGTGACAGGAGGGCGGACGAGTACATAAGCGACAAAGAGACGAGAAGGAGCAGCGGGGGGGGCGGTGAGGGAGAGTGAGGGGCCGAAGGAAAAGGGGGCTTTTCCGTAAGAGCTGCCAGAGAGAAAGAGAGAAGGACGAGAGAGAGAAAGAGAGAGAGAGCAAGAGCTCGGGGTCGGTTCGTCCCCTCTCGTAGCGAAATGGCCGCTGATTGGAGGAATGAGCGGGTCAGTGGGACAGAACGGGCCGCGCGTGATGCATGGGGATGGCCGATCTCTTCCTTTACTTTCGCCCAGGGCGGCACAACAAAGCGAGGGGAGAGCAGCAGACGCACGACTCCTTCTCTCTCCCTCCCTCTCTCTCTCTCTCTCTCGTATTCTCTGGAAGGGCTTCGATTATCAGGGCCCGGGAAAGGAAAAGGGGCGGGGAAAGTGGAGGAAAAGTGGAAGAAAAAAAGGGCGAGGACGTAAGGAGCCCGGGAGAGGGCGGGGGAAAGGTCTAGGGTGTGGCGAGCGAAAAGGGACAAGGGAGAAAAGATGGGAGTGCTGCTGCGCGCGCGCGGCTCTTGGAGGATGGAAAATCGGATGCGGGACACGTGAAAAACGATGGAGGAATAATTCACGCCACTGCCCGAGATACCGAGAGCCAGAGCGTTTCCATCCGAGCGCCTTATACTCTTCCGACCCTCTTCTACTCTGGCTCTCTCTCTCTTGCTCTGACTCAACTGAAAAGACATTTAAACTCAAGATGACTGCTGCTACACACAGGGGGGGACTCGGAGGGAGCTATAAAATTACGTATACAGCCGGTTCTTTAAAAGCATCACAAGCTCGGCTCTCGCTCGGAAATGACGAGTCTAGAATTTGATAATTAAGAAACGCGATATGCGCTCTTTTATCGCTCGATGATTAAATTTTTAAGCCCCGCATCACTTGTTTAAAGCTTCGTCGAATTACGCAGCGAAGCTGTACAAAACTCATCTGAATTATATTGTCTGAAAAGGAACTGAGAGACAGAGAAAACAAGGTAAACTCTCGTCGTTTAATTCGCGAAAAGAGTCGCAGACTGTGATATCGGACAAAGTCGCGTGTACGCATTGCATCTAAATGGAAAAAGTTGCCTGTCGAATAGCGGACAAAGAAAAATCCGGCCGCTGGACGCTACGTCGATCTTTCGACGCTCGCTCCCTTTTTTTTTTTTGCTCGTCGCATCACTCGGTCCACCCGGCCCATTCACGTTCGACGTACGCGGGATCGGAAGTGCTCGGGATTCAAATGAAACGAAGCGCAGAGAAAGAGAGACGCTGAACGAGGGAGTCGGTTTTGCGAATTGAGATAACGGCCGGAGAGAGAGTCAGGGAGGGTCAAAAGAGAAAAGTTCGGCGCGTTACGGACGAGCGGACGTCTCTCTCTCTCTTCTCCCAACGAAATATGTAATGTCCAGCTCTTCTCATCCTTTTTTTGCCTCCTCCGTTCCGTTCATTAGTTTAGACGCAGAGAGGCAATATAGACGTTTGAAGTACGCCGGAAAGACAAGCCAGACACGCACACAGAGAGGGACAGGGCCTTCACGTTGGCGAGCACTGTCTCTCTCGCCGTTGCTTGGATACTTTCCAAATACCAAGCCCCGATACTCCTATCTACCCCCGCTTCCCCCTCCCCCCCCTGGCCGCCGCGTGTACGTACACGTGAATAGCCAAGGGGAAATTAAAAAGTCCAGCCGACCGGATAATCTGCCTTTCATTAAAATTGGAAATTTCAGAGGGCTATGAACAAGGCGCGCGCGCGCGCGGCTGGTGGTGTCTAGGCATGTTTTCAAAATAATTTTTTGCAAAAGCATTATATCCGCAAAATTCATCCGTTGCCGAGCGATTATTAAGCATTAGGCCGCCGCGTTAATGCCGCGCTATAATTGAAATGCACGCCTTAACAGTTGATTAAAAGGGATCGTGTGTGCTGGGACGGTAGATATTCCACAGGCGCGCTCGCGTCCGTAGGCTGTTTTGTAAAAGCATCACGTAATCTCTTATTCGAAAAGTTATCGGATGAAATTGTTTCGAGCACTGCGTCGTGTCGCTTCGTACAATCAATCGCGTCCAGAACGAACGAGCAACGAGCCCGTAAAAACAAACCGTGCGATTATTGAATTAACGCGGCGAACAAAATAAAAAAAAAGGCGACCAATTTAAAAACAAAAAACGAACGCTATTTATCTCTTTTCAATTTCATCGCGGCAGTGATAATAGCAGGCTGCCCCGTAAATGATTTATCCAAGCGTTTCCCGTCTATATATAACTTTTGTCGCATTACATAACTCAGCTGGGTAAGCTCTGTTACACTCCGGGAGCCGTAGTGGATTAAATAATCAGGTGGTCGTTGCAGCGTAAGATCCTTATCACGTGTGCGTGCGCCGGAGGAAACGAGCATCGGGGGAGGATAAAGAAAAAAAAGACGAAATCAACGAGAGCATCCCTGCTACCCTTTAAGAGAATAGCACAAAAAAAATGGAGAGTCAAGCTGAAAAAGCGGGACAAAAAAGGTTGCCGACGTTGGCTGCTCGAGCTTGCTCGAGGCTATAAATGACGCTGGGCAAGAGAGAGAGAGAGAGAGAGAGAGACTCTCGGAGGAAACTCGCGAGCGAGCGCGGCTAGAAGCCAATGCACTTTTCTCCTTGAGCTAGTTGGCGGTCGCGCGGCTAGGCGATGAGATAGACTAGGCGAGCGAGCGCGCGCAAGAGAGAGAGAGAGCCTATATGTGCGCGGCCGTTGCACTTTACTCGTCGTGACATTATTTGCAGTCAATAACGAACGAGCGTGTCCTCCTCCTTCGGCTCTCCACCTTCCCTAATGTATCAACCGTTACGCAGCAATTAATCGCCGGCCGCCCCCCCAACGCCAAATGCTTTTTCACTATACCTCCATCAGCTCTCTGTACTCGTGCTGCGTCTATTCCACGCGTCCATCCGACATGCGCTCGCTCCGCGATACCGGATTATCGAACTATCCGATTTACCTTGTAGTTCCTCCGCGAAGTGCAGCTCGCGTCATTAAAATCGAATTAGCCTGAAAGAGAATTGAAAAAATAAGAAAAGGAAAGAATAGCGAGGGGAGAGAAAAAAATAAATGGAAAAAAAGTCCATCCAAGGAGTACGTGCGCAGTCGATGGATCATTAAAGTAATTTTGCTTCTTCGACTTTAAGGAGAAGGAGATGAAAAAAATAAGAAAAAAAGGAGCTTTGAAGAGATATCTGACTTTTCCAGGGTAATGAGCGAGCCCACATACAAAAGTTCAACAAACCCGTTGGCAAAGGCTTATAAGCGCCGCGTGTATGCGCGCACAAGGCAATGTCAAAGAACGACATCTGCATGAATAAGGTATTGATAAATAAGGTATTCAAGCGAGAGAGGCATTGAGGAAAAATGGAAAAAGGAGGAAGGTGGGGGGGTGGTCGTCGGCGGAGGGGGAAAATGGCAGAATGAATAAGAGGTCGTTGATTCACAATCGCAATGACACCTGAACGATCGCTTGCTATGCGCGCACGCACAATCTCCAATCAACTCTCTCTCTCTCTCTCTCCCACTTGTTCTCTAGCTGCAGCTGCAGCGCTAAGCTTTTCTAAACGCGCCTAGCATTGCGCACACGAGCGTTGCCCCCTTGGGCATGCCGCAAATAGAACGACGCCGACGCTCGTCGTCTCGGCCAACAGTCCGTTCGCACCTTCAGAATTTCCAGGATAAATATAAGCTCTCTCTCTCTCCCTCGAGCGTTTCTCTATCATCAGTGGTTTTTCCCCTTCTCTCTCTCTCTCTCTCGTTATAAAGCGAATATTAATTCGCCAAGCGAGTGATGGATCGTTCGTTTCAAGCGTGACCCTCTAATCCCGTCAAAGCTCTACTTCCAGATTTTTCTTATTTTTGTTTTTTGTTCTTCGCCGTTTTGCGTTTGTGTGCCGATACGGCCGCTTTTCCGATGAGACAGCCGCACGATCGAAATATCACGAGTACTACTTGGGATCGTTTACGCGTGTGCATTTGTGCGGATTCAAGGTAGCCGCGCGCGCTGGGTATAAAAATAAAACGCACAATTCATTGCTCACGCTCGCGTAAGCTACGTCTACGAATTGGACGTAAATAAAAACGTATAACGAGAGAGTAATTTCGCGTCAATTTGGCTTGATTTTTCTTCGTGCGAAGCCGCTCGAAACAATGAAGATAAAAGAAAAACCAGCCCCGTCATCATCTGTGCTTTGTCATCGGGGGGGGATATACTTACGAGCTTAGACTAATACATCTGTTTTGGCGCAAGGAGAGAGGGGGAGGTGTATATAGGTAGAAGCGATCTGTCTTTGGCGTCACGAAGACGCACAAGCTCAGTTCTCTCTCGCTGCAGAAAATAAGTGAAGTGCGCTTAGCGCGCGAGAGAGAGAGAGAGAGCCAATAACGCACTGTACGCGCCTCCTTGAACTGAATTGAGTTCGTGAACCTGTCGTTTGCTAGCCGCGGCTATCCGAGAGAGAGAGAGAGAGAGAGAGAGAGAGAGAGAGAGAGAGAGAGAGAGAACTCCGAGTAGCGCAAACGAGATTAAGGCGCGTTCTGTTCGTTGAACCGGGTTCTCCCCCCCCCCCCCCCCCCCCACCACCACTCAACTCTTTCTCACTGCATCTAACGAGACTCAGCACACCTTGAATCGAACGCCTACATACGCGAGAGCGCCAATGCTGCTGCACCTGAGAGAGAGAGAGCGAGCTTACCTCCGCCTGCGAAAAACAAAGACAAGCGTGTGCGAGCTGTTGACAAGGAGCGAACGAGCTGCGATGGACATTTTAATATTTGCTTTGTTTCTTTTTTATTTTGTTCATTATTTTTTGGTCATTGGTGGGCTCGCGTGATGGACGTAGTAAAGGATGAAGTGTATACGCTACGGGGGTGGCGGCTGCCCGGGTAAAATTCGTCATTCGCACTTGCGGCCGTAGTCGAGCATAATGCACGCGAGGCGAATGTTTGCAAAAGGTGGAAGGAAACGCGCAATTTGCCAACAATCGAGAGCCAACTGCCACCCACGGACGCACCCGGAAACCCATAGCAGCTGCACACTCGGATGCATCCTGCGCCCCCGACCGCGCGTCATTATAAATTATGCAGCGATCTGCGCGATATATATACCCCCTTCGCAGCCTATCCGAAAAATTCCAGAAAAAACGCACGATCCCTTTTTCTGGAAAAAAAATACCAAACGACGCGCTTCGATCGGTAGAGGAGAAAAAAAACAGCGTTTACAGAGAGCGCAATTTCGTAACGCGTTAGAATTCAGTGCGCTCTAGTTTCGACCGTGAATCCGCACAACAGTATAGAGCGCAAGCGAGCATTTTGCGTAATCCGCAGCTCATCGAGCCGAAAGAAGAGAGAGAGAGGAGAGCAGTGACGAAGCTCGAGGCGCTCTTCCTCAGCGGGAGATCCGCACGAGAGAAAGAGAGTGAGAGCGAGCAGGAGGGGGTGGTGGAGTGGACGGGTGGGGAGAAATCATCCCTCGTTAATGCCAAAGTAATGACTGGGGTGGCAATTCTCGAGGACCCTCGACGCAGCAGCACCATCCTGCTGGGGGCGAACCTCTCTGTGCGCGGCTGTGTGCGTATGCCTCCATGGCTCTCTCCTTCTCTGGCTTCGCGCCACTCCCTCGGACTTTCTTTGTCTAGAAACGGGCTCTGCTGGCGTCTTTGCTCTTTCTTTTATGTAGTAGGTGCGGCTGAAAAAAAATTCACCCCTAAACGGCCTGTCGATTACAAATTATCGAAAATTTAAGCTCCTCTCTCTCTCTCTCTATCTATATTTATCCACGTCTCTCTCTCTCTGCTCTTGTCATTTACGAGCAATGAAATTCTGGTCGAAGGGATGGTACACGCGGGGGGCCCCGCGTACAAAGCGGCCCGACGACGTTTGCGAAACTTGATCGATGTAGCCGATGACAGCTGACTTTGTACATGTAGCGGACCAACCTGGAGCGCAGCTTTTGTTCCAAGGTGTGTGTGTATAAACGCCCCTGCGGCTTATAATTCGACGATCAATAATCTCCGTCATAGCGTTGGAATGCTCTTTGTCGCGAGAGGCTCCTTCGTAACGCCGAACGTTATCTCCTTATTATTAGGTGACTTAAATATGCGTTATAACGATGTCGTCGATCGTTCGTTTGCGTCAGCAGTTTTAGCAGAAACGTTACGGAAATTATAGAAATACGAAGAGTATAATGTGAATCACGCGCAACTGGAAATACCGCGTTTTCGTTTCGTTCGAGAACAAAATGACGCTCCCGAGGAATCACTTTGTAGCTCTCTCTCCCATGTTACAGGCACTCTAATTACGTGTCTACTACGTTTCTCTCTCTCCCTCGCTCTGCCTGTGACTCAAGCTCCCTGTTGACGGGCTACCCTATAAAGGAAATAAAAAAAGAGAAAAAAATAATGTTCGACGGCCGTGTATCACGTGACTTACGTAAAAGTTGTATTTGTGCAGGTGTCACATTTCGAGCGCGAGCCAACGTCCTGTAGCGACTCCAATTATGTATCTTATTCGATATGTTATAGATGTACTTTCCTAACAAACAAAGCGCCTGTGAATTTTCATAGTCCACAGACAAGCCTAACACGTTATCCTTCATTAGCGGAACTTTACCATCGGCGCTGGAAAAAATTATAGCTTCATTGCGTTAACTGTTATTTTGTATAAGGATAAAAAAAAGCAACAAGTGAACCGAGTCGGCCATTATGAATATTCATAAGTATCGCGCGTCGTGCGTAGATACGTATAAAAGTGCGAAGCGATCAAAATTAAACGGGTGTATAATGCGAAGCTAGTGCAGCTGTACCGGAAACACATGACGCGACCGGATTCACACTGTTTTCCTTGTCGATCAAACCTGGGCCTTTCTCCCGTAGCTTCTTACGGCGCCCGACAAAACATCCGACTATATCCTTACACTTATACATGCCCAAGATAAAAGTAAATATAGCCTCTCGGAGCGCTTTGTAAAACGTCACTATTTGCGAATGGAGAAATTTTCATTTTGAAAATTCACGTCGAGAGACGATTTAACCACTTGTTTTCCTTCCAATAAAAAAGTGACTTTTTAGCGAGAGAGAGAGAGAGAGAGAGAGTAGGAAATGACGGTGAAGCTTCCTACCGAGAAGCGACAAATTAAAGGCTCTCGGCCGGGCTTAAGCCTCGGTATTTTTCAATAGTATACCCGCAGAGGCACTTGGCGACGCGGTCGTTAGGAAGGTACGGGAGGCGCAGCTTGTTTGACGACTTATTCTACCCCCGGGACTCGGCTCGCGCTCGAATTGAGAAAGGCATATTGAATGACGGTAAACTTTCGATTAATTCCTAAAGCCCATCGAGAATTTATTCGCTTACGCGCGTATTGCCTTATTGCGCGATTTTCCTACTCTTGTTATTTTGTTGAAAAAAAAAAAAGAAATTTTTCAAACTTTTAATTACATCTACTGAGCTGGCTGCGATGAAAAAAAAATGTAAATGAAATTTTCGCCATTTGATCCTGAATTATCGTTTCCTACGTGCCGTACACCTCCGAGCGTATATCAAAACGAGATTTTAATCGGTAGAGCACTCAAAACTTCTGAAAATTATTTTTGTTTTTTTTCGTACACCTCGTAATCGCAACCCAAAACACAGAGGCGCGTGCACGCACGCGTGTTAGCATGAAAGAAAAAGCGAACTTCTCGAATTCAGCCGCCTCTTTGGCGCGGTAGTTTATACAATCGTATGTGCAAAAAAGGGGTAACGAGTGAGAGAGAGAAATGGGTTGAGAGGGGCGGGGGGGGGGAAGAGAGAAATAAATAAGGAGAAGCACGCAGAGTCGCAGTATAGAGAGAAGGACGAGGACGAGAGGAGGTAAAGCAGAAGGAGCGGGGTAGGAATTCCAGGCCGGTCTCGGGGCCCCTTACACACACGGACACGCACACACCGTGAAAGAGCTCAGGCTACACGTGCGCTCAGGCCAGCCGGTTGCTTCTCTCTCCGTCCCTCGGACCCTCGTTCAAGGTCTCGAAAATAAAATATCAAAAACATCAGCAGCAGCAGCAGCAACGCCAGGGCTACGCACACCGGGCGCTCGCTCGCTTGACCCATATAATACCACTACTGTGCCAGGAGAGTCGTATACGCACACGAGCGTGTCCTCCCTGGGTCTTTCCCACAATTTTGTACATGTGTGTGTGTGTGCCGCGCGCTCGAACGGCTTGGCTTGCTCGCTTGCGTTGCGTTACGTAAGTCTTCCCTCCTCGTATAATCAAATCTAAACTACGCCGAACTTTTTCGATCTTTCTTGGAAATGCCATTGTACCCTCGGGCCGCGAAGGACTCGCGGCCAGCGAGTCCTCTTCTTCCTCTGCTTCGTCCTCTAGAGCCCATTGGGCAGCTTCTACTCTCTGTGCCCCGATCTGAGCTTGTTTACCTAAATTAGTTTCATCCTTTTTTTCTTTTTTTAATTCTGTGCCTATCAGTGAGGAATTTTTGCGATGCTCTTTTCGAAACAACCCGATATTATTCCCTTCGAATCCAGTGAAAAATATGACGTATGGTTTAGGGGTCTTGGAGAACTGAGTCCGCGTATACAGCAAAAGTTCATCTGACCCCGTAAACATCGGCAGATGGAATGGAGTATTTTTCCGTAGTCAAGGGGTGTTAGCTGTTGTGAACTATACCTATGGGTGCGTGTGTGTGTAGCTTTGAAAAAAGACGAAAAGTGACTTTTGCCCAGCGGGGCGCGGGCAACTGCAGCGTTAATTTTGCATGAAAATGCACCGCGGGCGAAAGTAAGGACGGTCGAAGGGTGTGTATGAAGAAAAAAGAGGGGAGGGAGAGGGAGAGGTGTATATACGTATAAACAAAAGAATGGAATAGAATTGAAGAAAAGAAGAAGGAAGAAAGGAGAGAGAAAAAAAGGAGCGCGAGCGGGCGAGAGGCGGGGGAAACCAGGAGAAGGAGGTGGGAGAGTCAAGAAAGGCATTTAACATGTGCGCGCTGCTGCGTGTACATACGTAATAGAACGGGGAGCTGAGAAAAGAGTGAAGGAGAGAATCTCGGCCTTGGGCCCCATGCGCGCGCTGCGCTTGTCTCCCAGCTGCCGAGTGGAGTCTCTCTCTCTCTCCCTCACTCGCTCACTCACACTCTTTTTCCCCTTGCGCCACTCTACCTCCTTCGTTTTACTTTTTGGTCTTGTTCCTCCTCCTTCTTCTCTGCACCTCCTCCTCCTCCTTCTTCGTCTTCTTCTTCTTCTTGCCCCCGAGCTGTTGCAAATTAACGTAACCTTGAGCGTGCGAGTGAGAAGGGACGAGGGAAGGGTAAGAGGAGGCGGAGGGGGCGGCGATGCATGGGTAGGGGGAGGCGAGGGGGTGGACTCCGGTGCACGCGCGCACGTGTTTGCCGACGCGAAGAAAGAGAGGCAAATATTTTTAGCTGCAGACGCGAGGAGGAGGAGGAGAGCCTCTGGGCCTATATTGTCGGGCTAAGGGGGCAGTCCCGTGGCTCGTTCTCTCTCTTTCTTGCTCTCCGAGCACGACGACGAAAAATAACACGTGAAAACGAAAGAGGCCTTGGGAGAATGAAAAAGAAGCGTGCCGTGAAGGAGCGTTAGTGTGCGTGCGCGTGCAGCATTTGCTTCTCTCTCTCTCTCTCTCTCTCTCTCTATCCTGACGGGAGCAGGAGGCGGCTAATACTCTCGCAGTAGCCAAATATAGATTAGAAGAAGAAAAGAGGCGGAGGTGCATATAAGAAGCGAGAGTGGCGCGGAGAATGCGAAAGCGCCTAGTTCGCGGAAGCCGAGGGCCTCATAGCCTAGGCGCATATACATATATACGTCGCGCTTGAAATTCAGCCTAGAGCCCGAGGGATGCATGTGTGTATCTATACACACGCTTTGGCCTAGGAAAAGGAAGCGCTGGGGGGATGGGGTTTGTAATGACGCTCTGGCATAAGACGTATAGCCGGCAGGACACGCTTCGAGCCGCTGCAGGGAATGACCGCTTCCGGTCTCTCTCTCTCTCTCTTCTAGCACCTGCGAGACTCTCCCTTTTCTCTATTGGCCGCCCTCGAAAATCATTCCGGCCACGCGCGCACGCGAATCCCGTCGTTAATAACACGAAATTCCGCCTTTTGTCTTGGCGTCCTTTTTTTTACACTCTCGCTCTGTCTCTTTCATTTCATTTTTTTTTCTCTTTTTTGCTTTTTAATGACTGGATATACATATGCGGAAGCTGTGCTATTGTTGGCTCTTTTACGAGGCGCATGTGCACAGAGCGATATGCAAATATGGTTATTTCGCCTTCCTCATTGTCACCCGAAAAAAGGGGGGATCTGTCAGAAGAGAGACGACGACGAGAAGGTCAATAATGTTATCGGGCTGGAGGATCGGCAGGGTTGAAAGTGACAAGCGCCATCGGATATTAGAGTATGGAAGAGAGGCTATCATCCCCCGGCACCCTTTTCTACAGCAGCACACGGTGGTTCTCTCTTTTTTTGCACGCCGAGTATACAGCCCTTCGGCCTCTCTCTCTCTCTCTCTCTCTCGTATGTTCTATGCAAATTTTTCGTAAAAGTAATCGGCACGCTTGATTCATTCATCGATCAGGGTGCGAGAAAGAGAGAGAGAGAGAGAGTGGCCTCGTAGCCAGTGAACCGGAAGGAGAAAGACGTTTCGGCGCAGATGCGCGAGAGAGCTTGGAACCCTCCGAGCTGACCCTATGGCCCAACTTTTCGTGCTATGCTGCTACTGCTAGTTTTACCACTTCTGCTGCTGCCGCCGCTACTCCTGGCACATTTTAAATCTATTTCGAGACGACTGTTAAAGTGTTAATAGAAAATTTTAATAGCCACTGCTAAATCACCGGCTGTCAAGTCGCGTTTAATTGAAATTTCGAGGGAAAGAACGCCCTCCCCGTCCGACGAAATATAAAACGGAAGTCATCCGCGCTATACGTAGTGCAAAATAAGACTAGAAAAACTTCGTTTTTGAGGGTCGACTATACGTCCTTATACTACTTTGCGTTAATATAACGCAGTCTTTGGGAATTAAGCATCTCGTATAAAATATGCTCGCCGAAGCATTAAGATGAAAATTATGATAAAAGCCGTTTACAGCAGCAGGTTCATGTAGAAAAAAAGCGGAGCTTTAGAAAATAATGAAAAGAAAAACGAGAGAGACAGAGAAAAAAATTGGCGCGAAACGTTAGAGGGTTGCTCGAGACCCCCGTGGATTTTTCCTTTGTGCATAAGTAGATCGACGACAGCATGTGCCAAGGCAGGAACTTACGAGAGACGAAAACGGAAAATAAGCACAGCCATGGGGAGTGGTAAGGGGGAAGCGGAGTGGCGGGTGGGTGGCAGGAGGGGGAGGAAGTAACGAAAAAGGGAGAAAGAAAGAGAGCAAAGCAGAGCGGCCGGTGCGGGCGCCACACAAAGGAAAAGCCCGGCAACGGCTGCTAAAAATCCCCTCGTAACCCCCCTTCCCCTCTCTATACCACTCGGTTTCTCTCTATCTGCTTGCCGGCGTTATACCTTCCACGAGCCGGTTGCCGCGCGCAGTGGAGTAACAGTGAGCGAAACGGAGCACAGCTCGCGTACGAAAACGCTCAACTCTTTCAATCCCGAAGTCGGGGCGACGCGGGCGGGAAAGAGGGGGCGAGAAGGACAGAGGCCGCACGCGCGTCTGCTCCTGGAGTTGACCTCGTGCATTTATATATATACGCGCTGCGTATATAACCGGGAGAATGTGCGTACCAAGAGAGCAAAAGAGAAGGAGAGAGGAAGTGTGTGTTTTCGCCAGGAGCCGCGCGCATATAGATCTCGCGGCTGTATGGGGCCCCCAGGCCCGGAGGCGGTGGTATAGGCATCAACAGCAGCCGAGGGACATCTGTCCTAGACACAAAGCCGATCGTATGTACGCACGCGCTCTAGCGAGGCTCTCGCTCTCTTTGTGCTCATATACTGCCGCGCTACGTCGTATATGCGGCAAACGCGTGCGCTACTCTTGCGCCGGCGCCTCGGTCTCCCCCATAACCTGCCCCCTCCGGCCGCTGTCCCCTCGTCCACCGGCTTCTCGTGCTCTCTTCTGGGCTAGAGCGCACAGAGAATTTCGGCTGCTAATGCCAACGGCGGCGGCGCCTATAAACTGCGCAACAGTTTTTCTACGTATGGCCCGTAACGAAAGATATTCCAGCCGGTGCTCTCCGGCGTCCCCCGTAAAAGCGCGGGACCACCGCTCTCGAGAGCCGCGCGCGCAGGCATGTTAGTGCGCCTCGAGCGCGCGCGTTTTTCGAGTAAACACGTTTATGTTGTGGAGCGAACGGTTGCGCACCTATACCGGCGCCTACCTCCTGTTCTCTCTCTCTTCTACTACTAGTACTACTACTACGCGTAGTTTTACGCATTGGAGCCGGTATACACGCTTGATCAATGGCACGTGAAAATAAACGCCGAGCGCGCGGTCTTTGCTATATGGGTAGACTTTGTCAGTCGTTTATGCGTGTGCGTACGATGAGAGAAAAGAGAAAGATGGAAGTGCTGAATGGGAGACGCAGGTCCACATGCCGGTTGCTTCAGTCCGGGTTATTGGGACGGGTATATATATGGAGGGGAGGACGACGAGCGGAGTGTACGTGGCACGTGAGCGATTTCGATCGCCTTAGTTTTGCGACACATCCCGCAAGGCGAGATTGATTCTTGCTCAACTTGGTTGCCTTTTTTCGGACTATCTTCGTCTCTACGCTCTCCTCCTCCTCCTCCTCCTGCTCTACTATCCGTCTAATCGTTTTTCGGTCGTTTGACGGGACTACTCGAGATGTTTTGGCCGATAGGGGATTTCGATTGGGCGCGCACGTGTGCTCGCTTGAATTCTGTTTCTCCGTGTTTTTTTTTCTCTCTCTCCCGACGGAGGAAGGTATTTTTAACGTCGTTATTACACGCGATTGCCGCAATTTCTGCAGAATCATTTGAAAGGCTCCCCTCAAATTTTTTTTTTTGTAATTCAAAAATTGCACGCCCCAGTCAGAAGCTCAATAATTATCTGTCGTTCGGAGACGTGTATATTTACAAGCAGGACCGAGGGAGAGAGAGTCAAGAAGGCTCGTTTGGCAAAAAAGCACGGCTCGCCGGCTCGACATTTGCATGAGCCGCGAGCCGGGGGTATAGAAAATTAGAGAAAACGCGGAGAAAAATAAAAATTAAAAAAAAAAGAAGAAAAATGAGAAAAAAAACAAGAAGAAGGTACAACAAAGGAGCAAGATGAAAGTGAAGACGAAACGAAGGATGGAAGGAGGAAAAAAAACAATTGTCAGTGTGGAACAAAGAAACTGGGAATAGCAGGGAAAGTATAGGAAGTGTGAGAGAGAGAGAGAGAGAGAGAGAGAGAGAGAGAGAAAGAGTGACAAAAAGGAGAGAAAGAGGGGTGGAGCGGCGGGAGTAGGGGGGGGGGAGAGAGTTAGAAGCAGCAAACAAAGAATACGGCAAGGACAAAGAGATGGAAAAATTAAGGGAGCGAGTGAGCTGAAGATAGGGAGGCCCGCACTCCCATGGGAATCGGGATGAGATCGGGCGCTGGAGAAAGAAGTACGTAGAGAGGGGGTAGGGCTCGAGCCCCACGAGGGGAGGAAGGATAAGCGCGCGCGTGTCGGCGAAAGCTTCTTTGGTCGCTCTCTGCGCAGAAAAAAAGAGAGAGAGAGAGAGAAATAGCGTTGTGGCGCCTGTTTTCCGCTCTCTCTCTTTCCTTCCCTTATAACCGTGCTTTCACTCATCGAATCTCCCGACTTCTCTCGATGCTTCTCCGGAAAAAAAATACCTCGATTATTTTGCACAAGCTGGAGGCGGCAAAGTCGTAAACGCGATTCGCGCGATATCGACGAGACGATCGGCGCGTGTGTATATTAATGCAGCTTCGGCTCTCGTGTGTAAGCTCGTGAAATGAGAATTACGCGCGGCTATTACCGTAACCGATCGACCTTCTTCTTTTTTTTAATTGCCCAGGAATGCTCGGACAATATACACTTGGCGCGGTGCGATAGCGGCTGCTGTGTGTACACATCAGCAGCGGCAGTGGTAAGTCCCCTATCGACAGCTTTCCTGCGTTTGCTGAAACAATCATTAACGATCGTTATCGCCAACATTACACACGTACCCATACGAGCTCTCTCTCTCTCTCTCTTTTTCTCTCTTGCAGATCCGAGCGTATCGTGTGCTGGGCGCAGGCGAGTGATCGGTTCTCGTTATACTTGGAAGTCCAGCATAAACCGAGAGCGTAGCCCTCTCTCTCTCGATCTGCTTTGTTTATCATAAGTTGCGAAGGTAGGAGAAAGAGAGAGGGACAGGGGTACAGGGGCCCATGAGCATGTATAGCCGCTCATTAAGAGACGGGGCCGGAGAGTTAAGCGGGGGGCCGGGCTTCTCCTCGCAAAATCGCAGGCCCCGAAGAGAGAGAGCGAGCGAGGCTGTGAGGCAATAAGCGTCCCCCGGTAAACCGGCATACCTGCGGTATTGCTGCTGCTGCTGCCGCTTGCCGCCGAAGGAAAGGGTCCCCCCGCCTTACACCGCTCTCTCTCTCTCTCTCTCTCTCTCTCTCTCTCTCTCTCTCTCTCTCTCTCTCTCGCCGCGTGTGTGTGCGCGTTTTTCCACGCGCGCGCTGCTCCCGCGAGCGCGCGCGGGGGCACCGGGCGCGTGGATACTCGCGCACGCACGCGTGGCGAGAGAGAGAGAGAGAGAGAGAGAGAGAGAGAGAGAGAGAGAGAGAGAGGGCGGTGTAAGGCGGGGGGACCCTTTCCTTCGGCGGCAAGCGGCAGCAGCAGCAGCAATACCGCAGGTATGCCGGTTTACCGGGGGA